>CM035289.1:58295504-58462407 GCA_020226075.1 Hydropotes inermis
AGTTCACTGATTCCTAGAATGTCGACATTCACTCTTGCCATCTCCTGTTTGACCACTTCCAATTTGCCTCGATTCATGGACCTAACATTCCAGGTTCCTATGCAATATTGCTCTGGAGCATTGGACCTTGCTTCCATCACCAGTCACATCCACAACTGGATATTGTTTTCGCTTTGGCTCCATCCCTTCATTCTTTCTGGAGTTATTTCTCCACTGATCTCCAGTAGCATATTGGGCACCTACCGACCTGGCAAGTTCCTCTTTCAGTATCCTATCATTCTGCCTTCTCATACTGTTCATGGGGTTCTCAAGGCAAGAATACTGAAGTGGTTTGCCATTCCCTTCTCCAGTGGACCACATTCTGTCTCACCTCTCCACCATGACCTGTCTGTCTTGGGTGACCCCACACGGCATGGCTTACTTTCATTAAGTTAGACAGGACTGTGGTCCTGTGATCAGATTGGCTAGTTTCTGTGATTATGGTCTTAGTGTGTCTGCCCTCTGATGCCCTCTCACAACACCTACCGTCTTACTTGGGTTGGGTTTCTCTTACCTTGGATGTGGGGTATCTCTTCACGGCTGTTCCAGCAAAGTACAGCTGCTGCTCCTTACGTTGGACGAGGATTATCTTCTCACAGCCGCCCCTCCTGACCTTGAATGTGGAGTAGCTCCTCTCGGCCGCCCGCCCCTGACCTCGGGCATGGGGTAGATCTTCTCGGCCGCTGCCCCTGACCTCGGACGTGGGCCTTTCTCTTTATAATTTGTTTGTCAGTAAGTCAGTTCTGTGTTTTGAATTACCAAAATTTATACTGTTGTTCCATATGGTCTGTATTTATGTATATTTAGTCACAAGTTTGTTCCCATTGATGGATTTTATTTTGTATTAAGTGTTAGTCTCTACATCATGTCTGACTCTTTGTGACCCTATGGACTGTAGCTCGCCAAGCTCTTCTCTCCATGGAATTCTCCAGGAAAAAGTACTGCAGTGGGTTGCCATTTCTTCTCCAGGGTTTTTCCCAACCCAGGGATTAAACCTGGGTCTCCTGCATTATAAGCAGATTCTTTTCCTTCTGAGTCACCAGGGAAGCTCTTGTTTTCCTTGTACTCCGTCCTAATTGGAAAGTTTCTTCACAAGTTCTAGTTGTCCGCTTTACTCTGTATAGTCCCATGGCTTTAATGTTAACCTTTGTTTCTTTCAAATATTAAATGTATTATTTGCATAATATAAATTCAATATCTGAAGTTAACAGTATCCTTCCTTTTTTTTTTTTCTATTTTTCTGGAAATTTGCATGAACAAGGACTTTATCTATGGAAGTTCCTTCATGTATGAGTGGTTGATAGTTCATTTCTTTAGCTATGGTTTTCCAGTCCCACAAAGCTTATTTTAAAGTAGGAACACCTTAAATTCATTTTAAATGAATTTGACAGCTCATGAAAACACTGTAAATATAAACCCAAAATGACAAAAAAAAATGACATATTATTTTTTGGATTTTCAGTAAAAATTATTTTTAACTTGTCCATTCATCAAAACCTAAGTAACTACTTTGATTTTGTTGTTCCTGCTGTTATTGTTGACTCTATACCTCTGTAGAAGTTATAGGCCTACAACAATCTTAATTTCATGAGAAATGTCTATTCTAGCTCCTTGCTTTGTGTGAACCTTATCACTGGCCTCTCATATTCATCAGATGATTATACTTAAAGTCTGAGTTACCTTTAGATGACCTATTGGCCTCAGCATGTATAAAACACAAGTCTACATGATTGGAAGAGATGGTGCTGGATTGGACTATCTCTCATCATTTTGAGATTTGAATTGAAGTATCTTTGTCTCTAAACAAGAAAAATAATGTCAGTTCCGTGGGGTTTCCATTGAAAATAAATATTTTCTTCTCTTAGTATTCTGTGAAATAAGGTGAGATAAGGTAAAGGACTGTGTGGTTTGCAAATTGCTATTCAAATGAAGTATTACTATTATTATATTATATATAATATATTATAGAATTATTTTATATTATTATAGCTGTGTTTTAAGCAATATGGGTTGACATAATAGTTTTAGACATGTATTATCAAGAAAGCTGAGCACTGAAGAATTGATGCTTTGAATTGTGGCGTTGGAGAAGATGCTTGAGAGTCCCTCGGATTGCAAGGAAGTCAAACCAGTCAATCCTAGAGGAAATCAGTCCTGAAGATTCATTGGAAGGACTGATGCTGAAGCTGAAACTCCAATACTTTGGTCATCTGATGAGAAGAACTGACTCATTGGAAAATACCTTAATTCTGGGAAGACTGAAAGCAGGAGCAGAAGGGTCTGACAGAGGATGAGATGATTGGATGGCATTACCGACTCCATGGACATAAGTTTGTGCAAGCTCCTGGAGTTGGTGATTGACAGGGAAGCCTGGTGTGCTGAGGTCCATGGAGTTGCAAAGAGTCGGATGTGACTGAGCTACTGAACTGATTATCAGGTCACTTTTTATCTCTTTGTGTGTTTGTGTTAGTTGCTTAGTCGTGTCCTACTCCTTGTGATCCCATAGACTGTATCTCACCGGGGTCCTCTGTCTGTGAAATTCTCCAGGCAAAAATACTGGAGTGGGTTTCCATTTTCTTATCAGGGCTCCTGTAGGAGAAATTAGAATTGGATGCTTCAAGTCCAAGGGAACTATGTATATCTATGTATATTTATTTACATAGACTTTTCGGTAGCACTGAACTTGACCAATTAATCTTGCCCCCCCACCCCACCCCCAACAAAAGTCCCAAGGGAAAAAAAAAAGCCAGAGATAGATCCTGGGATAAAAGTGTGATTTGTTGAGGATCATGTCTCTTGTGCTTCAGGCTAAAGAGAGTGCTGATGGAAGCAGCTCACTTACCTGAGCTGATAGGTAAGTGTAAAGGAGTGAGACCTACTGTTGACTGAATGAGTTCATAGAGGCTCAGAAAAAGTCACAGCAGGTTAAACTGCCATGGCTTTTTGATTATTTCAAATTAAGTTTACTTGAGAAACACCTATTGAAAAATAATAAAAACACGTTCTAGCCCTCCACTTTTCCTCAAATGTGGAAAATAAATCTCACCTGTGAGGGTACTCTCCAAACACCAGGTAGAAATCATCCTTATCACCAGAGTTAGAAAATTTAAGTTAAGAAAACTAAACCAACTGTGACTTTTCATTAGATCACAACCCCAAGCATAAGTCCCTTTATTTTTTAAAATCTTCACAAATAATTGTCTTTGTCTGGAACTGATACATAAACAACTTGCTTTTGTCACTTTGGGTGTCTCTTTCTATGAGACGTATGTTTCTTTTTCCTCCTCTTTATATATCTGTGTAAACTTAATTATAGACCAGTCAAAAGAACTCAAACAAGGTAAGGAGGAAAGTTTCCCCTCTTTCTCTTTGAAAGTTCAAGTGTTTGTTTTCAGTGGTAAAGAAGGCATGCTTATTTAGTAAAGTTGAGCTGAAACAATTTTTTGAAAGTTATCAGCCACATTTAATAGGAAATCGCCCTGTTAAGAAAGAGTCTAAAACAATGACCAATTCCTTCCAAAAAGAAAATACTATTTCAGCATTAATATTTTTTATTCTCCAGGATATAAATTAGCTTTTTGACTGACATTGATTCCTCAATGTATAAGTTCTTAATTTTGGGTCTGGGCAAGCAAAAACTTCTTGGAGAATTCAAAATTCCTGTCTATTGACATGTATGCTCAAATATATTTTAGTAAGATTTTCTTCATGGAAATATCCCCCATCTCTTTAAGAAAAGGATATGTATTTGGACAAATTACTGAACTAGGCAATAGGAAGAAGTTATTGTCTGTAGAAAATAAAAATTCTTAAGAACAGTAGCACTGAATTTATCTATTAATAGAAAGCAGTTTCCTGCTGAACAAGTCTTTGATCAAAGCTGCTTTCACATCCTTGTTCCTCAGGCTGTAAATGACAGGCTTCAACATGGAATTACTGTGGTGTACAACACAGCCACTGTTTTCCCCTGCAGCAGACTCTTCTGAAGGGGGTCTAAGATACATGGAGAAAACAGTTGTATAGAAGATGGTGACAGCTGTCAGATGGGAGCCACAGGTAGAGAAGGTTTGCACCTGCCTTCTGTGGAATGAATCCTCAACATGGCAGGAAAAATGTAGATGTAAGAAATGAGGATGATGGAAGAGAGAACAAGTGAAGTTAAAACCAGCCACAACAAACATGGACAGTTCTTTGCTTTAGGTGTCGGAACAAGCCAGCTTAATCAGCAGTGGGTCAGCACAGTAGAAGTGATTAATTTCACTGTGACCAGAGAGGGCTTGGGTGTAGGTTCACATGGTTTCCATCAGGCCAGTGAGCGCTCCATATACATAAGGCACCATGATGAGGGACGTGCACACACCCTTATACATTCTGCTGCCATAAAGCAGGGGCATGCAAATGGTGGTGTATCGATCAAAGGCCATGACAGCCAGGATGTAGATCCCTCCATGGAGTAAGGCAATAAAACAGTAACAATGAACCATGCAAGCTATATAAGAGATGGTTTTCCTCTCTGATAAGAAAATTCCCAACATCTTTGGAGTCACAATGGAAGAGAAACACAGATCCGTGAAGGATAAGTGGCTCAGGAAAAAGTACATGGGCATGTGGAGGTGGGCATTGACCCTGATGAGGACAATTATGCCAAGATTTCCTGCCACTGTGACCATATAAATGGTGAAAAACAGAACGAAGAAGAGAATCTGCAATTCCTGGGTATTAGATAGTCCAAGGAGAATGAACTCAGTCACTAATGTGAAGTTTCTTCTCATAATTTCCTTCATGAGATATTGACCTTTACATTTATATTGGATTACAATAAAGTGGAAAATTGATATTGCTATGTCACTAATGATTTCTCATCAATTTCTTTTCCTTTTTCTTTTTTATTACTCTGTTTTGACTCTTGTTCATTCTCAGTAAGCACAGTCTCAACCTGGCAATGAAATCTTGTGGTATTCAAAGCATCTCTTTCATTTTTGACATGGCTCTCCCCGCTTTTTTTTATTTCCCTATTTTTCATTTCCCTTATAATTGTGCTTCTCTCCCTTTTTTTCTTTATCCACTTTCCCCTTCTCTTTCTCTGTCCTGGTCTCTTTGTTTGAAAAAAGTGCTTTATGTCCGACCCTTTGCGACCCATGGACTGTAGCCTACCAGGTTCCTCAGTCTATGGGATTTTCCAGGCAAGAATACTGGAGGGGGTTGCCATTTCCTTCTCCAGGGCATCTTCCAGACCCAGGGATCTTACCCGGGTCTCCTGTATTGTTGGCAGACACTTTACCATCTGAGCTACCAGGGAAGCACCCTTTATGGGCATAGCTATCCTCAAATATCACAGTCAGGTTTGTTTATGTTTATATACAATTATATAAAACAGATGAGAACGAGTTTAGAAAGAGAAAAGAGTAAGATGTCAAAGAACAATATTTTCCCAAATGACCCTAATTTTTTTTTGTATAATTTTCACCTAATCAGTTCCTTACTGGAGAATACAAAATAATTAAGTTGGGAAAGTTTATACTTTCCTACTTTTTCAGACTCAATAGAATAAGAATTTTCTAGGTGAGTAACTGGAATTTTCCTTCACTTTTTCAAAAATAAATACATAATTATATTCTGGCAGTTGACCAGTTTTTAAATTCTTCATCCATTAATCTTCCATCAGGTTATTTTATAGAGAATTTCCCACTGTATGGAGTTGACAGTGATAAAAATTCTTGGTTCCTGGTCTCATTCCTGGGTTTCACTGTGAAATCTGAGGGCCAAGATTCTTTGTTCAAAGAGGAATATGCAGAAATCAAATGCTCATCCTTGGATATCTTACATGAGTCAGTTAATGATTTAAGGTGGTCGCCTTAATGCAACATACATTTCCATTAAATAGATTGCAGTGTGCTTTAAAGACCAGACTGATCCTCGAAAGGAAGACTGACTATGAAGTCTGAGCTGACAGGTCTCCAGACTCCTTGGGTTTTTTCTTTATGCCTGGCATTCTGGCTGTACATTGATTGCAACACCACATATGTTTCCAAAACAGTTTATTTTTGCTTGAGAAAACTAGCGTAAACTTCTGTTTTAGCAAGAAATAAAAATAAATAAATAAATACTCATATTGCTGCTGCTAAGTCACTTCAGTCATGTCCAACTCTGTGCGACCCCATAGATGGCAACCCACCAGGCTCTCCCATCCCTGGGATTCTCCAGGCAAGAACACTGGAGTGGGTTACCATTTCCTCTCCAATGCATGAAAGTGAAAAGTGAAAGTGAAGTAGTTCAGTCATGTCTGACTCTTCACAACCCCGTGGACTGCAGCCTACCAGACTCCTCCGTCCATGGGATTTTCCAGGCAAGAGTACTGGAGTGGGGTGCCATTGCCTTCTCCGAAATAGTCATAGTAATAATAACTAAAATATGTGTTTGCTTTTCTATGTAGACTATGTAGACTTCATCATATTCACTAAATGTCTGCACTTTTATGTTCATTGACATTTTTTTTCCATATAGTTATTTACAAATCACAGGTCTAATTTTGGTATCATACATGATTGCACAAATAATTAGGCTTTTGATAGTTATAAACACATGTAGAATAAAGAAATCTACCTATGGGAGGAAGAGCTGCCTAAAGAAAGACTCAGTGGTTCTTCTGAGGAATGATGAAGGCAGAATTTATATCATTTGTAGGTTGATACCATTTTCCTGGGAGATTGCACAAACAAGTGATAGTGAAGTAATTACTTTTTTAGATAATAATTCTTCAATACATGAGTTCTCTAGAGAAATAACAATTGGGCCCAATGCAGATTTACCATGGGATGAAACCTTCAGTCTCAATATTTTTCTTCTTATATTGGGAAGTCCACACCATAGTATTGATGTCTGCCATGGATGCTCATACTACATTATATTTGCCATAATATTAGCTTAATGCAATTTCTTCCACACCATTATCATAACTTCGTGTTACAATGTGTTTATACCACCTTACTTAGTCTTATGGGTTGAATTGTGTTCCTTTAAATGGCAATCCACTCCAGTATTCTTGTCTTGAGAACCTTATGGACAGAGGAGTCCATGGGGCCACAAAGAGTCAGACACGACTGAGTGACTAACACACACACACACATAATCCATGTTGGGCTTCCCTTGTGGCTCACGTGGTTATGAATCTGCCTGCAGTGTGGGAGACCTGGGTTCAACCCCTGGTTTGGGAAGAGCCTCTGGAGAAGAGAAAGGCTACCCACTCCAGTATTCTGGCCTGGAAAATCCTGTTGATTGTGTAGTCCATTGAATGGACTGAGCAACTTTGATTTCACTTCATAATCCATATATCAAAATCTCTGCTTTCAGTCCTCCAGAATATGAATGAATTTAGAGATAGTGTCTTTAAAGAGGAAATTAAAGTGTCTTGAGTTCATACGAGTTGGTCTAAGCCCAAGATGACTGCTGTTTTTATTATTAAAAAAAAAAAAGAAGGAGATCAGTACACAGAAACTCACAGAGGATAGAGTACTTAACAGACACAGGGAAATGACAGCTGTCTTATCTACAAGCCAGAGAGAGGCTTCAGAATGAAACCAACTCTACTGACACTTTGATCTTGAATTCATAGCCTCCAAACTGAGAGGAAATCCATCTCTCTGGTTTAAGCCAACCAGTGTGTGGTACTTAGTTATGGCAGTCCTAGCAAATCGATATGCTCTGTGTTCTACAGACAAACAGAATGCTTTGATATTGGATTGAAGCTTTTTTTAAATTTGAAGACTAGTGTCATTTTTATATATTTTTAATATTTATAGTGAAGATTAATACACACATACAAAATGTGCACAACACAAACATGTACAGCTTAATGAATTTTTAACACAGTAAACAAACTTATAAGACCCAAGTTCTAAAACAAGGAGAAGATTAACACTACTTTAGATCCATGTCTCACCTCCTTTCTCAGTTACTGTCCCTCAAGTCAGCTGCATCTTCACTTATATTGGGCTTCCCTGGTTATTCAGATGGTAAAGAATCTGCCTGCAATGTGGGCGACCCAGGTTCGATCCCTGGGTCAGAAGATTCCCTGGAGAAGGAACTGGCAACCCACTCCAGTATTCTTTCCTGGAGAATCCCATGGACAGAGGGAGCCTGGTGGACCATGGGGTGGCAAAGAGTTGGACATGATGGAGCGACTACATGATGTGATGATGATGTGATTATTTGTATCATTGTAGATCATTGTGTTGGTTTCTGAATTTTACATAACTGGAATCAAACTACATATTCTTCCATGTATTGTCTTCTGGTGAACACTAAATTTCTGATTATTGTGTGGATTATTGTTTAAATTTGTTTGAACTGCTATAGTAAAAATACCATAAACAAGTAGCTATTTTCTTCCTGAGAGGTTAGTGGAACTCAGCTTTTGTTCAGTGATTTGGAAGACAAGGGTGATTCATTGCAGTGCATCTTAGGATCTAGACAAGAGGGAACTAGTCAACACAACCCTGAATCTGTAAATAAATGGGGAGCTGAAGTGACAGAAAAGATAAAGAGCAGATAAATAACCAACTGGGCTTTGCTGGCTGCTCAGTAGTAAAGATTCTACTGGAAATGGAGCCACAGGAGACTCAGGTTCAACCCTTGGTTTGGGAGGATACCATAGAGGAGGGCACTGTAACCCACTTCAGTATTCTTGCCTGGAGAATTAATGGACAGAAAAGCCTGGCTGGTACAGTCCATAGGGTCACAAAGAGTCGTACATGATTGAAGAGACTCAGTATGCATACATCTAAATAACCAATTCATGCATGTTTTTTGTAAAGTGTACCCCTAGATGAAAGCAAAAAACTACACATCTTAGTGAGGAATGAAAAAGATCTGGGAAGGAGACTGTCATTTGCCAGATTAACAATGGTGGCCACTCTTATAGTCACTGCCTACCTTGGATAAAAGAAATCATTGTTCTTCACAGAGTTCTTGTCTCTCAGAAACATAACAAATAATGGCAGTCTTACACCCTTCTTGTCACTACTCAGGTTTGAAAGTATTTATGGTTCCTATCTATAACAAATTTAATCCTATATATGTTATCAAAGCATTCCCATCCCACCTCATGTGATCCTGTGTACTGTTTCTCAATTTTCTATCCATGATTGTTGCCCCAGGCATGATCAAGCTATTTTCCTTCCATCAATTGCCTCTTATTGCCTCTTTCTTTAGAAAATGCCTTTGCACTCATCTTCTACCTTTTTGAAATTCTACTCAGTTTCCAAAGCCTAGCTCTATCCTAAAAGTCTCAGTCAAAATTATCTTTTTCTTTCTCTTCACAAGACATTTTTATAAAAATAAGTCATCAAATGTTTCCCTTATCCTAGAAAGTTGTATGGTAAGTAATTGTGAATTTTCTTCATAAAGAAACATGGCAGTGGGTATATACTTAATCTTTTAAAACCTATGTTTTCTACCTTTGACAAATCTTAATAACTTGTGTTGAGCTAAGTTAACACATGACCATGAATATATTTTTATCAGCTATATTATCAGATAATTTCTAAAAAAATCTCTATCAGTTGAGGTGTGAAATAAGAGGAAACTTTCCCTCAA
Source organism: Hydropotes inermis (assembly GCA_020226075.1). Taxonomy (NCBI): domain Eukaryota; kingdom Metazoa; phylum Chordata; class Mammalia; order Artiodactyla; family Cervidae; genus Hydropotes; species Hydropotes inermis. The sequence continues at coordinate 58,305,138 of CM035289.1, forward strand.
CATAGTCTTGCCTAGCTAAAGCAAACTTCCATTAAGGTTATCAAATAGAGAAAGTCTTCTGGGAAAAATCATTTTATTATAATAGAGCTCTCAACCCCAGATGACTAAAATAAACAATAATTTTAAATATACTATAATTTCCAAATCAATGACTACTTTTATATGCATTCTGATTTTCTAATTTCAAAAGTGAGTATCATATTATTTCTTTAAAACTCAGGAAAATTTATTCAACAATTAAATTTCCATTGAACATCTACTTGTAGAATGTGAGATAGATGAGTTTTAAAGTAAGGAATCAGGGATTCAGAGCCAAGGATTTTAAGTAAGTAACTGATATAAATATTACTTGACTCTAGATTGAATATTCTTTAAAAATATAATATTTATTCTATTATTCAAATAAAACAAACAAAAGTCATGTTTACAATATCTCATAGTAAAAAGATAATCAAATATGAGCTGTTCAGATTTTTCAGGTAGTGATTCTTCTTCATCCTTATGGATAAAGAGTAATATGTAGTAATTCATATATGGTATTCTTTATATTCTTTCTTTCTATTTATTTGGCAGTTCAAATGAAGAATCACAAACATGTAGGAGAGACACTACTTCAGTTTTGCTATTCATTCTCTCAAAGAAGTACCATATTCATAAAAGGATTACAAAGCAGGGATATTTTTTCTGGCTTGCAAAGATTAAAAAGATGGAAAATTCATTTGTAAAAATGTAAATTTTTGAGATTACCATATATCCTTAATCATATGTTGGAGTTCCAATATGACCTATGATAAATGACAATTTCATTTGATCTTAGTAGTTACAAAGTGGCAAGACACCATAATGTTGTTCCATATCACCAGCTCTGCAGAAAATACCTGTGATGCTGTATACAAATCTATGTGAAACCTCGTGTATAGGCAATGTTAGCCACATAAGTGTACATTTTGGACTTAACTACATGAAAAATAAATGAAACTACGTGAAAAGTAGGGAATCATATGGATGTAATGGTCACAGAGAGCAGCAGGAACGAAACCTTGAGTTACCAGGAATGTAATCATATTATACTCTTCAAATAAGTTGGACAGGAAAATGACTTTTTTAAACAAAATGTTAACCAGAATGTGTGAGATTGGCAGATTGGCAAAGTGGCAGTATGAGGGTGTGAATCTCAAAGTTAGGTCTAAGTTTTCAACAAGAAAGAGAATACAGGGAAATAGAAATGAAATGAAGACAAGTTGCAAAACTGAACAACGGGTCAGTTTCAGGAGGCTAAAATCCTTCTTTTTTGTGTGATTGATTCTGAACATTTCCAGTTGAATTCTTCTGTTTAAGGAAATAAAAACAGATTTATTACACATGAATAAATTATATACATTTATGATACCATCAGTATGTTAGCATGATGTCTAATTCTCTTCACATTGTAAGACTTAAATTAAAATTTCCACTTTGTAAAAGTTGTCTATACTTCTATCTATCCATCTATCTATCTTCTATCTATCACATACCTATGTTTTAGGGAACACTGACTATGTACCAGGCTAAGTAATAGAGAAATAATTGCTTTCAAATGTTATATCTGGCCTTAATATGTTTATTTAAAAGGATTTCTTGGTGGCGTAAACAGTAAGGAGTCTGCCTGCAATGTGGGAGACCTGAGTTTGACCCCTGGGTTAGGAAGATCCCCTGGAGAAGGAAATGGCAGCCCACTCCAGTACTCTTGCCTGAAAAATTCCATGGACAGAGGAGCCTGGCAGGCTACAGTCCATGGGGTTTCAAAGAGTCAGACACACTGAGCAATTTCACTTTTCAATTTTTTTTAAAGGCATTTATAGTATCATGGGAAACATTGGTTTAAATTAAATAACCAAACCTATAAGGGTATTATATCTAAACAGTAATAAATGTAATAATGGAAAAATAAAGAAAGCTGTGAGGAGGAAGTCTCAAACAAGTGAGCAATTTTTTATTTAATAATAAAATGAGTTAATTTTATTGAGTAAAAATTATGTAACAAGCACTGTGCTAAATAGTTTAGGTAATAATCCATTTCCTGTACACATCTTCCCTATGAGAAGGCACCATATATTAATCTCACAGACAAGAAATCTGGGGCAGGGAGAAGTTGAGCAACCTGCTCAGTGAAATCTGATTCCAGAATTCATGCTTTTAACTCTTAATTTAGTTGACAAATGATGGAGTCAGGATCTGATTATAAATCTTACTTTATTAAACATGTTTAATTTATTACAGATAATAAGATAGAACATCTTGTCATGGTGGATTATATCATTCAGTGTCCAGCAACTGTTAAATACCTGGTCAATAACATTACTGGAAGACAGAAAATGATAGCTTTATTCATTGTGTGGTTTGTTTCATCAACAAACTATAGTGAACAAAAGGATTGTAGAGTAGAAAAAAGCAATGAACTTGGAAGTCAAGCATATTTGAAATAGTCTTCAAAGCTACCCACTCCAGTATTCACATGAACTTGGGGTTCCTTTGTAGCTCAGTTGGTAAAGAATATGCTTGCCATTCAAGAGTCCTGGGTTTGACCCCTGCATTGGGAAGATACCCTGCATAAGGGAAAGGCTACTCACTCCAGTATTCTGCCAGGATAATTCCATGGATACAGTCCATGGGGTCACAAAGAGTCTGACGCAACTGAGCCACTTTCACTTTTCACTTTCTAAGTTATGTGATTTTATGTTAGTAATCTGTAGTCTCTGTATGCTCATCTCTAAAATGGGAACTATAATACTGAAATAATAGAATTGGTGATAACATTAAGTGAAACAACAGATATTAAGTTGACCAGAAAGATTCATTTGGGTTTTCTGCAAGATCTGATGGAAGAAGTCGAATGAACATTTTGGCCAACCCAATATTAAAACAGTGCCTGATCTTTGAAAATTATTATTTCTTTTTCTCTCCTCCATGTGTACATGTGTTAGTGTGAAAGTCTAAACATTGTTCAAATACCCACTACTCCAAAGAAAACATGATGAATAAAAATCTTAGACTTATAGCATTACTTTTTCCTGAAATACTCAGCTATTTGTTTAAATACACCAGGCTTGGTTTTCATTAAAAAAAAATAACAAACAATAAAAAAACTACTAGTTAGAGCCAATGATCTTTCAGATAGGTGGAAAGGAAAATGCAGCTATGTTATGATAGTTATTGCTCCTTAGGGAAGTGCATCAGGTATGCAGGTAATTCCACTCTAATGGTAGAAGGTGAAGAGGAACTAAAGAGCCTGTTGATGAGGGTGAAAGAGCGTGAAAGAGGAGAATGAAAAAGCTGGTTTGAAACTCAACATTCAAAGAACTAAGATCATGCCACAAAGAAGTTTGTGGCAAATAGAAGTTGAAAAGAAGTGACAGACTTTATATTTTGGGGATCCAAAAACACTGTGGATGGTGACTGCATCCTTGAAATTAAACGACAGGTGCTCTTTGGAAGGAAGGCTATGACCAACCTAGACAGCATATTAAAAAGCAAAGACATCACTTTGCTGATGAAGGTCCATCTAGTCAAAGCTATGGCTTTTCCAGTTGTCATGTATGGGTGGGAGAACAGGATCATAGAGAAAGCTGCATGTCAAAGCATTGATGCTTTTGAATTGTGACACTGGAGGAGACTCTTGAGAGTTCCTTGGACAGCAAGGAGATCAAACCAGTCAATCCTAAAGGAAATCAGTCCTGAATATTCATTGGAAGGACTGATGCTGAAGCTGAAGCTCCAAAAATTTGGCCACCTGATGCAAAGAGCAGACTCATAGGAAAAGACCCTGATGCTGGGAAAGATTGAAGGCAGAAGGAGAAGAGGGTGGCAGAGGACGAGATGATTAGCTAGCACAACTGACTCAATGAACATGAGACAGTGGAGAAGAGGGTAGCTTGGTATGCTGTAGCCCATGGGGTCGCAAAAGAGTTGGACACAAGTTAGTGACTGAAGAGCAAACAACAACAGGGAAATGTTCATTAAGTGTTCTCTATTTTCTCATGGAAGCATCAATCATCACATTGCTCAACTTGTTCAGTAACTGTAGGATCTGTCAGATATAACTTTAAAAGGAGACCACTGATTTAAGAGACTATTCTAACATTTTTCAAGAGAGACTTTACCATTAATAAAGTGATTCCCTAATTTTTAGGTAAAAATCCAAGGTCCTCTGTTCATGGGATTCTCCAGGCAAAAATACTGGAGTAGGTTGCCATCTCCTTCTCCAGGGGATATTGCCAACCCAGGGATTGAACCTGGGTCTCCCACATTGCAGGCAGATTCTTTAATATCTGAGTTACCAGGGAAACCCAGGGTCTACTGAAGTACTTCACTACTTCAAAAAGCATTTCAAGAGCACATAGTTATTCTATGGCCAACACAGTGTTCAATAGAAACTAAGAAAAACAGGTTATCTGAGGCCAATTAGTCAATTCATGGAAGTAGTGGGTGAAACCCTTACGTCTCAAACTTGTGTGCATGAGCACATAACTATGAGCACCATATTGCCAGTGTCAGTTATAAACATCAACGACAACATGGGTCACCTGAATTTCTGAACAGTGCTGTTGGCTTATAAATCATGTTTCCTCAGAGTCACTTGGTCCTTTCAAAAACTTTCTTATATTTGCAAAAAGGGAGGCACTTTGTTCACTTTCAAAATGGGCACTTTTTTAATGCTGCAATCATTACTGAACCTTTATTTAGTGTCAAGTCCGTCTAGATTGTAAAGATGGAGACATGGACTAGGGATCACAACATTTGAAATAATAAAAGGGCTAGTTTTACATAACTGAGTATGTTTGTATGCTTAAAAGCAATAAATCTCTAGATATTTAAGTAGAATTCATCAAACTATAAATTGAATGTTAAAATTTAAAAGAATAGCTATTTATTTGTATGTATGTTTTAACAAAATTTATAGGCAATCTGAATTTCAAAATAAAGTTATTTCAATAACAATATCTAGTAATGGAAAGATTGAAATAATTGTATGGGATAACATAGAATTAATGACTATAAAATTATTGAGCAAAAATAAGCTCTAAGGTAAAAAGGATGCTTTGAAATACAAATGGAAAAAAAAAAAGGTGTCAGTTGGGGGGATAATAATATTTGTGTCGTCCTTTTCCTTTGAAAGTAACATCTGACACCAATTTTGTTCAGACGTTGCTTGGTCTGACATAATATTGAATGGAACTTATTGGTATATTTTGGTAGGTGCATTAAAGATGAACAAGTTTTTATTTTGTGCAATTAAAAGACTCACTTCAATTCACTCAGAATAAATGGATTCTTTAGAGCATCATCCCTTTCCTTTTCTTTATTTTAGCACTTAACACATTTTTTTGACTTGTATGTTTACAGTTTCATGAAACTGTGCAACACTAGTGCATCTTGTAGTTTCCTTGGTACATGAAGCAGCTCTTGGCTCTTTGCAGATACCTGCTAAACATTCATCAGCTTGGATATATAAGAATTAATTGTGACAAAGGACAATTGCGGGTAAAATTTGAACTATGGTATTGACAGAAGATATCTGCCACATCCTGGAAAAATAGATTACTGGAGAGGAGAGAAAGCATGAAAACCCTAGGAGGTCAGAATGACGTTGATAAACTCTAGAAATGATATAATTCCTCTGTAAGCAAACCCTGAATCTTTGTTTGAACCATTCTTTGTTTCAGGAATTAATATATAAAATTATATTATATATTGTATATAAAATTATATATTAATATATAAAATTAATATATAAAAATAAACTGTTTGGAAATGTTTGTTTTCTGTTATGGCCTAAGGAGGAAAATGTCTGACAATGACTGTCACAGGTGGAGAAAAATAAATGGATGTCATTCATGGACATGAGAGTGCCATCACACATTGTCTCCAGGATGTGATAGCAAGTCTTATCAGCAGTTGTGATCACATTCTTCTAAACCTTCGGATCAAAGTCCCTGCATGATAAGTGCTACAAAATTATAAAATATTATAATTTAGCTCACCATAGTCAACATATGTTATTAACAATTTTGGATATATATGTACATATATGGTCATATCATACATTGATTTTTGGATATAGGGAAATATTCTAGAAATATAAAATATTGTTAATAATGGTAAATTTGAGAAGTGAGATTGGAAGATCAGAGTGGAGCAAAGAAAAGGAAATCTTTTACTTTATACTCTTTTAGAGATTAAATGTTTTACTATGAGAATGTATAACTTTTTAATGTAAAATTAATGTGTATATATATATAAACATAAAAGTGAAATACCTACATATATAATGCTCAAACTTTTACTCACAATGCACTCCCATGTCACCTGTAAACCTATAAACTGAGTCTAGCTTTTCTGTCTTTAGCTTATAGCTTTTAATCATGGATTTAAAATTGACATTTCTGTAATGCAGTTAAACTTGGATCCAGTTCTCATAAATATAACTTTTTTATTTAATGCATAAAGAAAAAGACACTGCAATTTTAGTTCAAAAGTACCTTTATTCTGATCAATTTCCAAAAAACTTGTTTCACATCTTTGTTCCTCAAACTATAAGTGATGGGGTTCAGCATAGGGCTTACAAAAGTGTAGAAAACAGCAATGATTTTGGACTGCTCCACTGACTTGTCTGTGGGAGGCCTAATGTACATACGGAACAGGGTCCCATAAAACAGTCACTGCTGCCAGATGGGACCCACAGGTGGAAAAAGCTTTGTGCCTGCCTTCAGCAGAGCTCATCCTCAGGATGGCAGTGAGAATGAAGATGTAGGAGATGAGGATTATGAGCAGAGGGTCAGAGAGGTTAAATCCTGCCACCACAAACAAACATGGATGTCTCCTGAATATAAGTGTCAGAGCAGGAGAGTCGAATGAGGGGTGGGTCAGCACAATAGAAGTGTGCCACACTGGAGCCACAGAAGGTCAAGTGCTATGTCCACATGGTTTCCATCAGGTCACTAAAAAACCCGTAGGTATATGGACCAGCAATCAGGTGAATGCAGACCCCTTTGGACATCTTGCTGTAATCAAAGGATTACAGATGGCCATGTACCTATCATAAGCCATCACAGCTAGCATGTAATATTCAGCAATCACCATGGCAATGAAAAAATAATATTAAACAAGCAGTGTAGGAAATGGTTTTTTTTCTCTGATAAGAAGTTCACCCACATCTTGGGAGTCACGTTAGTGGAATAGTACAAATCCATGCAGGACAAACTGTCAAGAAAGAAGTACATATTATTAATGCAATATCTATAGATTTATTAGCTTGTCTTCATTTCTAAACTAGTGCTGAGTTTCCTATTCCTTACACTTAAATGTTTTTATACCTTTCCCTTTCATTTATCATATCTTTAAAACTTGCTCAAATCTTTGTCTCATTTCAAAGTGAGTCAGAAAAGCTTACATTAGTTATGTTTTAGAAATACAGTAAATATATCTTTTTTGACCTATAGCTTCCTACCTTAGTATTTGAAGTACTTAATAGACTTTTGTTGAATGCACTAATAATAATTCTTGATAATAGATAATGATTCTTATCCATGAGGTACTTCATTCCCTCTTTGTAAATGGAATAGGTTCTGTTTTCTTCTCAAGTCATTGTGGACATCAAACTAGTCCAAAATATATTTATTAATACACAACACATCATGTGTTTAGGGACCACTAATGCCAAAATGAACCAAGTTCAAAACCCCTGCCATTCTGGCATCCACCTTCTAGTGAACACAGAAACATAATAATGAAATAAGCCAGTCGTGTTTCAGATGACACTGATAAAGAGGGAAAGACAGAAAATGGAGTCAGAGGAAAGGGTGTTCAAATTTTAAACAGGAACATTAGTAATAACACTGAAATTTATACATTACCATATGAAAATAGATGACGAGTGCAAGTTCGATGCATGAAGAAGGGCAACCAAAGCTGGTGCTCTGGGACAACCCAGAGGGACAGGGAGAAGGAGGGGGTTCAGGATTGGGGGGGACACATGTATGGCTGATTCATGTCGATGTATTGCCAAAACTATCACAATATTGTAAAGTGATTATCCTCCATTAAAATAAATATCTTTTTAAAGCAAAAAATCTGCTTTCAAGAAAAAAAATGAATCCATTTAAAGGTGATTTAATAAATGATATAAACATGATGTGTTTAGCAATAAACTGATAAAGAGAAAAGGCCATAAAGCTATTTGAAGAAGGATATTCTACAGTAGGAAGGTTAAGGACCAGAAGCAAAGCAAGTTCTGAAACTTGTAGGCATATGTGCATGCATAGAACTCACACAGAGGATATCAGAAAATTATAGCTGAGATGTCCCCTGAAGCACAAATGTTTCACTTTATTGAGAGACTGATTCATCTGTACCTATGAGATTCTTAACAAGATACCAATGCTAGTGGTAAAGCATCTGCCTGCCAATGCAGGAGATGTAAGAGAGGCAGGCTCAATCCCTGGGTTGAGACGATCCCCTAGAGGAGGGCCTGGCAACCCACTGCAATATGCTAGCCTGGAGAATTCCATGGACAGAGGAACCTAGTGGGCTACAGTCCATAGTGTTGCATGGAGTCAGACATGACTGAAGCAACCTGGCACAAACCAGGATATCACAATGTTTACTGGAGAAAAGGAGTTGCGTTGGTGGTTATTTGAAGCTTCTCTGCAAGAAATTAGCCAATAAATAAGCTGAAAGCAGGATATCTATTTGTATGCCAGGAGCAAGGTGGCTTAAGAGATCTTTCCTACTGTTCAGCACCCAAGAAACCACAGAGAGAATAGGTAGTAGTTACCAGAAGAGAAAGTAATAGAAAAAGATCAGGATGTAGGGATTTCACATTTATAAAGACACAGTAAGCAACTGGACTTGAGAAGTTCATTTGCAGAAAGACTCTTTGATGACATGTTACGTATAATGATTGTGGGATCTGAAATGGTGTTGACTCAATCCCAGTGGATCCAGACATATCCCAACTGAAAAGGAGCAGAAGAACTAAGTGGTGAGATGAAAAAATATCTACAGACATTAAAGAAGTCATATCACAACTGACCTAGCAGTCTGAGTCAGACCAGGGTGACAGATGAACATCTTCTGGAAGAGGTATTTGTGGTTTTACTAGTTCAAAACCAAGGAGAATTTCTGTGTGATGGAGGAAGAACCAGGAATGGAGTAACTCAAGGACAGTAGAAAGCTACAAATTTTTAAACCTGGAACTAGGGCATGGTACAATATAGACTGAATCCAGGGCTAAAGAAAATGTACAGCATCATTTTTCAAAAATTATTAAGACAGAGCAGAAGAGTGTACCTGATTTGAAAGGCTTCTAAAAATAGAGCCCTGTCAACTGCACAAGCTGCATGTCCATGAAATCAGTCATTCCTGCGACAGAGACCAGCAGAGCTGACAGTGCAGGTACATGGAGGGAGAAGGAAAGCATCCTCACCTCTGCAAAAAGAAGCAGATGGAAAAGAAAAGAAGACAGAGAAAGAAGCTGCAAGCTAGGGTTCAGCTCTTGGGTGATTATCCTGGAGGGTCACCCAGCTCAATGGGCTAGTGTTCTAGATGAATTTTGTGGGCCAGTCAACTACAAGCGCAAGAGAAGAGATTTTGTTTCAGGAGGAAAAAAAAAAAATACGCAGAGGTAAAAGTAAGAGAAACTTTTAGCAGAATTCTTGGTAAGATGACCCTTAAGCTGCTGCTGCTGCTTTTTCCTTTCCAAATTCCATAGAAAACTAAGAATGCCTGTTGGATCTATAGATTCTCAACCAAGATCAATGTACAATCACAAAATCTTAAAAACAGCAATAAAAAAATCTATGGAACAATATATAAACGGGTAAGATTTCACCAGGCTACGAAGGATAAGAGCTCTTGTATTAGGCTGTGCTATGTTCCACACCTGAAAATGTACTCATATTTGTGAGTGGTCTGCTGACTGTTTGCCTTCCTGGTTCTTTTGCATCTGTGCCAGGGATATCAAATTGAGCTTATAGGGAGCTTATTGTGCCATGGAGCTCAACAGGAATTTCAGTAGATTTGTCATCTAGGAAATCAATTGAGGTTCAAATTCTGCTACTGAAAGCATAAAGGTTTGCATGTGCATATTTTGAGCAAACATGGTAAAAATCTGTGGGCCTCAGTCTGAGTTTTTACTACAGTCTCTTCTTGATTAAGAAATAAAAAGAAAGTAGATACACAAATACTTACTTCTTGTTTGGATATACATCTGTTTTCTGAACCTCTGATGAAGGAAATTCACTGATGATTCACTAAGCTGAGAAGCACAGCTGAATTTCTAGCAGAATATGGGAGTTAGGAGCCAGTTCTTAAAGCAAATCTCTAGGGGACTTAGGGGCAGCAGAAATGAGTGTGTCTTTGGAATGTGGCCCTCTGGGAATTCAGCAGAATGTGCTTGGAATTAGAAAGCTAATCATATGCCTCAGTCATACTTTTCATATTTTCTAATTTACTATTTGCCCTAAGAGTACAGTGGATGGCACACACACACACACACACACACACACACACAAAATCATGTTTGTATTTTGAAGGTCTGATTTTTTTTCTTTTATACTGGAACAGCCTCTTCTCCTAAAATTCAGAGTTCTTAACAATGTTCTTCCTGATGGACATTGAAGTCTTGGGCAGAATTAGGCATAAGCAGGACTGTGAAACAGACAAGATGATTGGAAATCAGTTTTTGAGCACTTCTTACGTGTGGAGTACTTTCCTGTAGGCAATTTAATTGATCCTTCAAAAGAACACTAAGAGGCAGAGCCTCCCTCCTGTCCTTTCAGCTGAAGGACCAGACCCTCCACTAAAGGGACAGTAAGCCCTGTGCCACATAGCTAGGAAGTGGCAGAGTGTGACTTGAATTCCTGCCTACACATTCCCAATTGATAAAGTTTTCAATTGTAGTTAGTTTCCGTTTAAAGTCAATGTGATGTTTTTGAACTGTGGTACTGGAGAAGACTCTTGAGAGTCCGTTGGACTGCAAGGAGATCCAACCAGTCCATCCTAAAGGAAATCAGTCCTGAACATTCATTGAAGGGACTGATGCTGAAGCTCCAATATTTTAACCACCTGATGCAAAGAATTGGAAAACACCCTTATGCTGGGAAAGATTGAAGTCAGGAGAAGGGGATGCCAGAGGATGAGATGATTGGGTGGCATTACCAACTCAGTAGAGATGGGTTTTAGCAAGCTCCAGGAGTTGGTGATGGGCAGGAAAGCCTGCATACTGCGGTCCATGGGGTCACAGAGAGTTGGACACAACTGAGCGACTGAACTGAACTGAACTCACAGCTTGTCATCTTTCCTTCACCACTTTTCCAACTTTCCCTTAGTTTCTTCCAGTCAGTGCTTGTACTGTTCTCATCTTATTCAAGTTGATCCTGACAATAGAGAAAGCTTATGTGGACGTCTTCTCGAACAATGATTTTTTGCCCCCACAGAACTTGGGGTGACCTCCATCCTCCACACCATCTTACTGCTCAGGCCCACCCTTGGCTGGTACACTATTTCCTCACCTACTAATATTTCTATTGCTACCCCTCGACTGCAAACTGTTATGAGCACAGACTGTGAACTCAGCAGCTAGCACAGTCCCTGGAAATAACAGATGAACAAACGTGTTGAATAGTTTGAGAGTGCAATATGTATCTAATTCAGTGCTTATACAGCAAATCCTGGTTATCCCCTCTCAGATAACTTTGTATTTCATTGCACACATATCCTTACCCCTTAAAACCAAAACACTAGCGAGGTGATATGCCATTGATCTCGGGTGGCCTCAGCCTGCAGCAGCTTGAAGCGAGGCTTTGGTTCCCCAGCCAGAGACTGAGGCCAATTTGCCACGGTGAGAGCACCACATCCTAGCCGCTTTACCAGGGGTCAGAAACAAGGTCCTGGTTCTTTGCTTTTGCAGAAAAGAATTCCCACAGAGATTTAAAGTAGTGAAACAAAATGTTTATTAGGGGGAAAAAGAGTATAGTACACGAGTTCAGTACACGTGAATATGTGCAGACTCGGAGAGTCGCAGCCTCATGGTGGTCTGAATCACTTTTATGGGCCATTTCTTCCAGGTTTTCTTTGGTCAGTCATTTTGATCTTGGTTTCCCTTGACTAATCATTTTGATTTGATATGCCAATACTCATGATAAAATATACCATTTTGGGTATATCTCAAAATCCTTCCACATGTCTGTGTGTCCCTCTCTTAGTCTAGATGATGGATTCTAGTGAAGAGGCCTATGAGTAGTTGCATCATCTACTGTGAAAGAATGCCCCCTCTCTTTTGACCTGCTTGGAGCATTTATGTGCATAGATAGTCAGGGAGGTCTTCTTAACTTGGAGAATGAGGAATATGTGGTCTTTTATCTCTAATATAGGCAGGGCTCACCTCCTCTATCATCCTTGTTTTATGGAGTTCCTGTCCATAGGGGAGAAACTGTTCAATCTGGGGCCTACTGTAGCATGAGGGATTCCCTTACTAAAAAAAAACACAGGAAAGAAAACAAAATGGGAGTAATTATTGACAGGTAATAGGCACTGATACCTAATATGTGCCAGCATTAGGCCTAGCACTATAAAGCATTAGATCAATTAATCCTCACAAACACCATGGACCATTATTTTTTAGTGGGGAAAGTGAGGCAAGTAGAGGCTAATTAACTTCCTAAGATAGATAACTAATAAATTATGAGGCTTGTATTCAAAGAGTATAGTCAATAGCATTTGATATCACTTTATTTAGGAAAGAAACATGACAAGCTTACAAACCACTATGCACTCTATGAGTATAGTGAGGACATTCATTCAACCATCAATGTATTCATTCATTCTTATAGTTAACAAGTATTCAGGGAAAACCTTCTTTATGTCATCATATGGTCAATGAAGAAAATGTAAGAAAAAGCCTTAAGATAGTTTGTGTCCTTAGAGTGCTTCTGCTTCACTATGGGAGGGATGAGACATGGAGTTCGTATAATCAGGTTTAAAATTATTAAGAATTAGTGAAAATCATGTTGGAAAGTGGAAGGGAAGCAAGTAAAGCTTGCTACTACTCAAATAACTAAGATCTAGCAACATAGTGATCGTTTATTAACTCGATAGATTTTTACTGAGAATGATCTGTGCTCTAGATTTGGGGATGAATGTTAACTTTAGTGAGCAGAAAGGAAATCGGAGGGATTCCAAATGTGAAAATAGTACCACACCCTGTTGCTGGCTCTGAGATGCAGGGTCCCCTGAGCACGGACCAGCAAAAGGCCTTGTGAAGCTAACAGCAGACTTTAGCTGACAGCCATCAAGGAAAGAGGACCTCAGTCCCACAAACATAAAGCAGGGAATTCTGCCCACAACCAGAAAAACCAGCTGAACCAATCCAACTTCTGACCTGCAGAATTGTGAAATAATAAAGTTGTATTGTTTTAAGTTGCTAAAACAGAGAAGGCAATGGCACCCCACTTCAGTACTCTTGCCTGGAAAATCCCATGGACAGAGGAGCCTGGTGGGCTGCATTCCATGGGGTCGCTAAGAGTCAGACACGACTGAGTGACTTCACTTTCACTTTTCACTTTCATGCATTGGAGAAGGAAATGGCAACCCACTTCAGTGTTCTTGCCTGGAGAATCCCAGGGAAGGGGGAGCCTGGTGGGCTGCTGTCTATGGGGTTGCACAGAGTCAGACACGACTGAAGCGACTTAGTAGTGGCAGCAGCAAGTTGCTTTAAAAAACAACAACAACAACAAACAAACTTAATGAGCACAACCAGACATGGACCTGGCCCTCATGAAACTGACAGTCCTGAAGACAATATAACCATGAATGAATCACAAAGACAATGTTAAAATTACAGTTGAAGACAGTTCTCTAAATTAAAGTTATATGATATTGTGAGAACATATCCTAAGAGGGTATGATTGAGAGATCAGTCAAGAAAGCACTGAAAATGCAAAAGGATAACTAAATCCCAACAAAGACAAACACTGAAATTAAAAATTAGGAAATTAGAAAAAGACAGAAATATCAAGTAATCTGGTAATGCAACACCTGTATAACAAAACTAACAGAAGACAGTTAATAATTTAAAAAAAAATTAAAGCACAAAACTGTTAGAAAGTATTCCAGAGTATCAATATTCACAACAAAATAAGAAAGTTACTGATTAGAGGAACTCATCAAGAAAAAAAGGTATCATGTTTAGTTAAATATCAGACAGAGAAAGACATATACTGTAGAATATCACTTATATTTGGAAATATAAAAATTAAAACAACTCAGTGAGTATAACAACAAGAAGAACAACAAAATAAACACCAGACTCACAGATATAGAAAACAAACCAGGGGTTGCCAATAGGAAGAAGGAAGGGGGAGGGGCAAGATAAGGGTAGGGATGGACACACTAGAGACTGCTGTATATAAAATAAATGAGCTACAAGGATACGTTGTACAGCTCAAAGAATATAGCCAATATATATCATAATAACTAAAAGTGGAACAAAACCACTATGTTGTACATCTGAAACATATAATATGGTAAGTCAACTATGAAAAAAGTGAAAGTGTTAGTCTCTCGGTCATCTCCAAGTCTTTGTGACCCCATGGACTCTAGCCCAACAGTCTCCTCCATCCATGTAATCTTCCAGGCAAGAATACTGGGGTGGGTAGCTGTTCTCTTCTCCAGGGGATCTTCCAGATCTAGGTGTTGAATCCAGGTCTCCTGCATTGCAGGCAGAAATTTACCATCTGAGCCACCAGGGAAGACTTCAATTTAAAAAAGGATAGAAATAGTCATGATAAGCATCAATTAACTAAAAACAAAACAAAACAAAAAATCCTGCTGAAGAGCTAGAATGTCAGACAAATTAAACTTTTAGACTTTATACATCATAGAAGGGATAGAAACTATCCATGATAAAAGGAAAAATACCAGTTCATTACTTGCTGTGATTAATAATATAACATCAGTGTTTAAAGAAAAAAACTTACAAAAAGAAATAGACAAATACACAAATATTTCTCTTGGTTTTATAGATAAAACAATAAAACGTTAGTCGGGATACTGAAGATCAGAAGAAAGAAACAAGTATAAATCAAGTGTGTGAGTGTGCATTCTAAGTCGCTTAAGTAGTGTGCAAACCTTTGTGACCATATGGACTGTAGCCCACCAGGCTCCTCTGTCCATAGGGATTCTCCAGGCAAGAAAACTGGAGTAGGTGCCCATGCCCTCCAGTTGATCTATTTGCACACTGCTCTACTCAACTCCTATCACTTC
This sequence comes from Hydropotes inermis, assembly GCA_020226075.1. Classification (NCBI taxonomy): domain Eukaryota; kingdom Metazoa; phylum Chordata; class Mammalia; order Artiodactyla; family Cervidae; genus Hydropotes; species Hydropotes inermis. The sequence continues at coordinate 58,320,438 of CM035289.1, forward strand.
TGAGAGCTTAGTGGCACCAAAAGATTGAGGTATGCCTCAAGAGGAAATGCCAAAATAACAGGTAGGGCTCCAGAACATGGAGTGGGATCCAATATCTGAGTTTTTTAAATGTCTGAATAAAATGTGGCATTATATGTAAACATTAATTATTACATATATTTAGGCCAGTGATCTATTAGTTTCTGTTTTTGGCTCTATTTTGGAAATAATTCATGACAAAATAAATAAAAAAGTGAAAACACAAAACCAGTTTTAAGATTCAGTTGTTGTTTTTGTTCAGTTGCTAAGCCATGTTTGACTTTTTGTGACCCCAGCAACTGCCGCAACCCAGGCTTCCCTGTCCTTCACTATCTCCCTGAGTTTGCTCACCCTGCTGTCCATTGAATCACTGATGTCATCCAACCATCTCATCCTCTATCACATCCCTGTTTCCTCTCTCGCAGTCTTTCCCAGAATCAGGGTCTTTTTCAATAAGGCGGCTCTTCACATCAGGTGGTAAAAGTATTGGACCTTCAGCTTCAGCATCAGTCCTTCCAAAGAATATTCAGGACTGACTTCCTTTAGTATTGATTGGTTTGATCTCCTTTTGTCCAGGGGATGCTCAACAGTTGTCTACAGCACCACAACTTGAAGAATCAGTTCTTTGATGCTCAGCCTTCGTTATGGCCCAGATCTCACATCTGTACATGACTACTGGAAAAATCATAGCTCTGACCAGAAGTAGCTTTGTTGGCATAGCGATGTCCCTGATTTTTAATACACTGTCTAGGTTTGCCACAGATTTATTTCCAAGGAGCAAGTGTCTTTTAATTTCATGGTTTCAGTCACCATCTGCAGTGATTTGGGTAGCCCAAGAAAATAAATTCTGTCACTGTTTCCATTTTTTTTCCCATCTATTTGCCATGAAATGATGGGACCAGTATTCTTGCCTTGAGAATCCCATGGAGAAAGGAGCCTGGCAGGCTATAGTCTATTGGGTCTCAAGAGTCAGACATGACTTAGCGACTAAAGAGAGAGAGAGAGAGCGAGAGAGCAAGAGAGATGCCATGATCTTAGTTTTTTGAATGTTGAGTTTTAAGTCACTGTTTTCACCCTTCTCTTTCACCCTCTTCAATAGTTCTTTAGTTCTTCTTTGCTTTCTGTCATTAGAGTGGTATCATCTGAATATCTGAGGTTGTTGATATTTCTCCCAGGTGCCTTGATTCCAGCTTGTGCTTCATCTAGTCCAGCATTTCCCATTAGGTTCTCTGAATATAAGTTAAATAAGCAGGGTGACAATATACATCTTTGACATACTCTTTTCCCAATTTTAAACCAGTCCATTTTCCCATGTATGGTTCTAACTGTTGCTTCTTGTTGCTTCCAACAAGTTTCTCAGCAGGCAGGTAAGGTGGTTTGCATTCCCATCTCTTTAAAAATTTTAAGGAAAAATTTAAATATTTTAAGATATGGCTACATATTAATTTAAAGGAATAAAAGAAATTAAAAAAACTTTCAAAGAAAATTTGGAATTTCCTTCAAGTGCTTGTTTTTGAGGATTTCAATGGACCAGTTCTATGATCTAAAAATACTCCTTAGATTAATAGCATGATATTCTGAAAGATCTTCATTGATATATAATTTGAATAAAGGAAAAACAAACAAACAAAACCACACTGGCTATGGCTGAAAATTTCTGGAAAATCATTTGGAAATTTTAAACCCCTAAAATCTAACAACTGTAGATTGTTAGATTGTTACAACTGTAACATTTTTTTTAATTCTACCTTTTATAACATATATCCCTCTGCTGCTGCGGCTGCTAAGTCACTTCAGTTGTGTCCAACTCTGTGTGACCCCACAGATGGCAGCCCACTAGGCTCCCCCATCCCTGGGATTCTCCAGGCAAGAACACGAGTGGGTTGCCATTTTCTTCTCCAATGCATGAAAGTGAAAAGTGAAAGTGAAGTCACTCAATTGTGTCCGACTCTTAGCAACCCCATGGACTGCAGCCTACCAGGCTCCTCTGTCTATGGGATTTTCCAGGCAAGAGTACCAGAGTGGGTTGCCATTGCCTTCTCCATATCCCTCTGAATACTGCCAATAGAATTTTCTGTCCTTTATAAATTTTATAGAGCAATAATAATGCTGTCTGGTCTTGTATTTTAGTTTCTGTGCAGTATTTATTTTAAATAAAGTAAGGCAACACAAGCTAATAATTTGACAAATTCTTGTAAATGCAATAGGCAAATTACAAAAGACAAAAAAAAATGACTTAATTTAAAGTGTTCAATAAATGCTCAGAGAATACAGATATGTTAAATACCTGTGACCAAAATGTTTACCCTATTTCGTGCACAATTTCCTTTGAATTGCTTTCCTTAATGCTCTTTTAACATCTTTGTTCCTAAGGCTGTAGATCAAAGGATTTAGCATAGGACTCACAAAGATATAAAAAACAGCTACAATTTTGCCCTGTTATACAGATGTCTTAGAAGGGGGGTCTCAGATGCATGCAGAACAATGTCCCATAAAATATAATGACAGCTGTTAGGTGAGACCCACAGGTGGAGAAGGCCTTGAGCCTTCTTCTCCAGAATGGATACACAGAATGGTTGTGAAGATGAAAATGTAGGAGATGAGGATGATGGTGAGAGAACACATGAGGTTGGAACCAGCCCTCACAAACATAGCAGTCTCTTTGACATAAGTATCTGAGCAGGCCAGGACTAGAAGAGCTGGGTCCACACAGTAAAAGTGGTTGATTTCACTGGGTCCACAGAAGGAGAGATGGACCATCAGGATGGTCTGGGCAAGACCACTTGCAAAGCTGTAAGTATAAAGAGCAGCAATGAGAGGGAGGATATTTTGCTGCCATATAAAAAGGGTTTGCAGATGGCCACATAGAGATCATAAGCCATCACTGCCATAATATAATAATCTGTGATCTCCAGGGCAATGAAAAAGTGAAATTGTACAACACAACCAAGAAAGGAAATATTTTTTCTCTTTGATAAGAGACTGACCAGCATGTGAGGAGTGACAGTGGTGGCATAACAGAGATCTACAAAGGAGAGGTGGCTGAGGATCCAGGGGATATCCTCAGGATGAACGGTGTTGGCGAGAGAGAGAGAGAGAGAGAGAGAGAGAGAGAGAGAGAGAAGACACGTGAGACCAGCTTTGATAGGGCCAAGTCTTCGAGGGGGTGAGAGAGAGAGAGAATGAGAGAGAGAGAGAGAATGACCAGACAGGGGTGTTTGCAGGGTCTGGCAGTGTCTGGCAATGCTTTATTTTTTACCGTGGCTTTTATACCCTAAATTAGTAAATTTCTAAGGGGAAGATAGTTTAACATTACATCAGCTTGTTCTTCACGAAACCAGGGTGTTTTCTGCATACTTCTTTGTTTATGAGGGTCTTGTACATTATCTTCTGGCCTTGGGGCCTATTGACCTTTTATGACCTAGGTGAATGCAAAGCTGTTTTCCATAATCTATTCTTTAATGAACACAAAGGTCAGTCCCTTGCAGAAGTTATCAGTTAAATTTATCTAAAAGGTTTACCACACAAAGACTCTGCAACTCCAGTGAGGCAGCCCCTGTTTAGCATTCCTGGTTAAAATTAACAATTTTAAACTCCTGTTTTCCTAAATCTTTAACTATAACCACTTTTAGAATAATATTTTTATGTTCTCTAATAGGGCTTCCTCACCCCCGAAGGGTTCTGTGCCTATTAGGGTCTTTTGTGTGATCAGGTTCTTTATGCTGTTTATGATTAAGGTGTTGTGAGCAGTCATGTGCATTAGTATGCATTTGCCAGGCAAGCTAGAATGCCAGCAAAGGAGTCTAAATTGAAACACTCCTTTCATCCTGGAACATCTTATAGGATACCACCGTCCAGTGGACATATCGATTAAAGTTCTAAGTTGCTTCTGTTTAGAGAGAGATCGGGGAAGGCCTTCTAGCTGTGTCACAGAAATTAAGGAGTAGTCTAATATAGCAAGCATCAGAAAGACAGAGATCATCTTTAAGGTGAGCGCCAGGGCAGCTTTTCGAAATCCCTGAAGTCCTGATCTGCCCTGCTTGTCAGGTCTTCTCCTCACGACCTTGTCATGGGTGGCATCTCATGTGCTGGCTCCCAGCAGAGTCTAAAGATTTGAGTCAGTTCTGATTAACAAAATCATGCTCATATTGCGGATGACTGTGATCAGGTAGATGACTAGGAAGACCACGAAAAGAATAGGCTGCAAATCAGTTCGATCTGTCAGTCCCAGGAGGATAAACTCAGTCACTTCTGTGTAGTTCTTCTTTAACATTGTGTTGCTCAGCTTCCAACAATGGCTAACGTAATGGAAATAAAACTTATTTGTCTTTTATTATTTTTCCATTTCCTACATCATGTCATCTAATACTTATTACTTTTCTTTCAGACTTGTAAATACATGTGACATAAAGAAATAGCCTAGTAAACCTGTAATTGATGTTTTCAATAATTAGCTTAACATAGAGCTCCTTTATGTACATTCACACTTTTATATAAAGCAGTCATATTTTCAATGCTTTTCTGAAAGTCTTTTCATATTTGAAAAACTTTTCTCTTTTCTGCAAATCCTACTATGAAATGTTTACTTATAATTTCTTTAAATGTTTCTTTTCTTTGAAATTATTAGTCTTTGGTTTTCAGTATCCCTTTTGATGTACTATGTTAAGCAAAAGAATCTGCCCACTTGCAGCAGACATGAGTTTGACCCATGGGTCAGGAAGATCCCCTGGAGAAAGAAATGGGTACCCACTTGAATATTCTTGCCTGGGAAATCCCATGGACAAAAGAGCCTTGTGGGCTGTAGTCAATGGAATCACAAAAGAGTCCTACATGAGTTAGTGAGCCAATGATAACACTATCTTAAGCATCAGTCATTGAAGTTCATGTGTTTTTCAGTTGAATGGACTTAAGGAAGTGGTACAGATGTCTTCATAGAACTAGAATCTGTCTACCTATCCCTCTAGATCATTTTCAAGCTGATCCCTCACTCTGCAATGCATGTTCATTTTCCCCACTGTGTCTGTCTCAGGTGGCCCTCATATCACCAAAGCTTACTTAACTTTTACAATTTTAGCTCAGGACATTCTTGAATTTGTATATCATAACCAATTATTGGGGGTAAAAATTGATTCATGGGACTTAAATTAAATCAGTGTTTTTGTATAAAAATAGATGAGCATACTGTACCAAGCGATATGTGTATGTGCATAGGTACACACACACACACACATATGTAGTATTAAATAGCCTAAAAGATAATGATTAAGGGAAAATATTCCCAGGTGGATCAGAAGGTAAAGAATTTGCCTGCAGTGCAGGAGACCTGGGTTCTGTCCCTGGATCAGGAAGATCCCTTGGAGATCTGGCAACCCACTCCAGTATTCTTGCCTGGAGAATTTCATGGATAGAGGAGCCTGGGGCAGGATACAGCCCATGTGGTTGCAGAGAAGGACATGACTGAGTGACTAACACACAGAGAATATATTAAAACTCATCCCATGCAGGAGAATACAATCATTGCAAAAGATTGTAAAACACATCCCCAAGTCATAATGATTTTTCTGTAACTATACCTCATTTTAACTATTGCAAAAAGTAAAGAAAAACTCTAGAGCATGAATTAAATATGTTCTTTAAAACATATAAAATGTCATACTGTTAATAACAATAATAATCAAATTACACATGCAGCTGAATCAATAGGTAAGAAATCATAAAATTCACCTCCCAATATCTCTGCAGGTTAAAAGTCACCATGACAACGATCATGCAAAAAAATTACATTTTTTTTAATAGCTCAGACCCAGATGTATCAATGTTATACTGGCTCTTATTAATAAATACAGTATTAAAAGATGGACACTGGTCACATTGTAAGGCACGTGGTAAATTAACCACTCCTGCTTTCTTGCACACTTGCATTAACTCATTCTGCTTTTAAGAATTTTAGACGTGCTGAGTAGGGTAGTAAAGGGCAAGACAAGTCATGTAAATCAATGAAATCGTAATTATTTAAGTTCATAAAATTATAGCAAGTGTCATCATAAAGAAACCATCATTTTGGCTCTGGGATTGTATCTAGTGCCTCTATTTATGGTCATTCATCAAAAACCAAAATAATATATCCAATCTTTTTTATTTTTTGTGGAAATGAGACAGTGCAAGAAATGAACATTCCAGATAATTTAACTGATAACTGATACTTTATGGCAAAAATCTTCTTTTACAAAAATAGAACACAACATCCTACATGGTTGAGCTGGGAAACTCAGAGAGAAGTATTTGCAAGTGGACAGAAGTAGCTCTGGGACAAGTAAATTTTGTACTCAACACTCACCCTCACCACTGAGGCTGTCTCATGTGGCCTCTGATATAGTTTTTTTTCCATTATTATGTTACTCTACTCTACATTTATAAATAGTTATATCCCTGGGTTGGGAAGATCCCCTGGGATCTGGAAGGGCCACCCACTCCAGTATTCTGGCCTGGAGAATTCCATGGACTGTATGATCCATAGTGACTTTCACATACTCTTAAAAGAACAGCAGATTTAAATCAAGACATTTGTTAATTCATCAGAGTATGTTTCAGTCATAATTTTATTTTAGTTATTAAAATGTTTGTTTGTAAATCACAAAATATATTTTAACAATACCTAATCTTACCTGTGAAAGAAGGGCGATCTTTCAGAGACAGCGTGGATGTGAGGAACCTTGGGACTTTATAATAGAACTGTGCTAGCGGGATAAACTCCCTAGAGTTCAATTATTTCTAGCTCTAGTCATTCAGTCTATTAACAACCACAACAACTCTCTTCTTTTTAAAGAATAAACTGACAAGGCGGCTGGCAAATACCTTTCATTTGTTTTTTTAATTGATTAAAATTTTAAAATTTAATTGATTCCTAAAAAAAAAAAAAACACCCTAAAAACTGAGTAGAGACCTATTCCTGAGTTTACCGCAAAAGAGATAGAGGCTCCTCTCACCCTGTATCACATAGTACTAACTGACCCCATGCCACATGGCTAGTGCGTGACAGTAGGATTCCAATTCCTGATGTCACTTTCCCAGCTGACTACATTTTCAGTGGCAGGTAACCTCCATGTTGAAAACTGAAGTCACACTTTGTCCTCTTTCCTTCATCACTCAGTCAATTTTTGTCTTACTGTCTTTCCAGTCGTGCTTTCATTGCTCTCATCAGGTTCAAGTTGATTCTGACTCTATGAAAAGGTTTAAATTGAGTTATTCTCAAGTGCTGTTTTTTGCTTCCACAGAACTGAATTTAACCTCCACCAGTTCAGTCCAATTGAGTTCAGCCACTCAGTCGTGTTCCACTCTTTGAGACCCCATGAACTGCAGCACACCAGGCTTCCCTGTCCATCACCAATGCCTGGAGTTTGTTCAAACTCATGTTCATCGAGTCGGTGATGCCATCCAACCATCTCATCCTCTGCCGCCCCCTTCACCTCCTTCCTTCAGTCTTTCCCAGCATCAACGTCTTTTACAATGAGTCAGTTCTTCATATCACATGGTCAAAGTATTGGAGCTTCAGCTTCAGCATTAGTCCTTCCAATGAATATTCAGGACTGATTTCCATTAGGATTGACTGATTGATCTCCTTGCTGTCCAGGGGACTCCTAAGAGTCTTCTTCAACACCTCAATTCAAAAACATCAATTCTTTGGTGTTCACCTTTCCTTATGGTCCAACTCTCACATCTATACATGACTTCTAGAAAAACCAGAGCTTTGACTAGACAGACCTTTGTCTTCAAAGTAATGTTTCTGTTTTTTAATATGCTGTCTAGGTTGGTCATGGGCTTCCTTTGTGGCTCAGCTGGTAAAGAATCTGCCTGCAGTGTGGGAGACCTGAGTTTGATACCTGGTTGGGAAGATCCCCTGGAGAAGGGAAGGGCTACCCACTCCAGTATTCTGGCCTGGAGAATTCCATGGACTGTATAGTCCATGGTGTAGCAAAGAGTTGGACACAGCTGAGTGACTTTCACTTTCACTTTTCTTTCAGGTTGGTCATAGCTTCTCTTCCTAGTAGCAAGTATCTTTTAATTTCATGATTGCAATCACCATCTGCAGTGAAGAATCGGAACATGACTGAGTAACTGAACTGAATTGAGTGGGATTAGATGCCATGATCTTAGTTTTTTGAATGTTGAGTTTTAAGCCAGGTTTTTCACTCTCCTCTTTCACTTTCATCAAGCGGCTCTTTGGTTCTTCTTCACTTTCTGCCATAATGGTGGTGTCATCTGCATATCTGAGATTATTAATATTTCCCCCTGAATTCTTGATTCCAGCTTGTGTTTCACCCAGTCCAGGATTTCACATGATGTACTCTGCATATAAATTAAATTAGCAGGGTTACATTATATAGCCTTGGTGTACTCTTTTCCCAATTTGAAACCAGTCCATTGTTCCATGTCTGGTCCTAACTGTTGCTTCTTGACCTGCATACGGGTTTCTCAAGAGGCAGGTAAGGTGGTCTGGTATTCCCATCTCCTAAGACTTTTCCACAATTTGTTGTGATCCACACCATCAAAGGATTTAGCATCATCAATGAAGCAGAAGTATATGTTTTTCTGGAATTGCCTTGCTTTTTTATGATCTGATAGATGTTGCAATTTGATCTCTGGTTCCTCTGCCTTTTCTAAATCCAGCTTGAACATCTGGAAGTTCTTACTTCACGTACTGTTGAAGCCTAGGTTGGAGAATTTTGAACATTTCTTTGCTATCAAGTGAGATGAGTGCAATTGTGCAGTAGTTTGAACATTCTTGGCATTGCCTTTATTTGGGAATAGAATGAAAACTGACCTTTTCCAGTCCTGTGGGCACTGTTGAATTTTCCAAATTTGGTGGCATATTGAGTGCAGCACTTCAAGAGTATCATCTTTTAGGATTTAAAATAGCTCAGCTGGGATTCCATTACCTCCACTAGCTTTGTTCACAGTGATGATAGTGATACTTCCTGAGGTCTGCTTGACTTCACATTCCAGGATGCCTGGCTCTAAGTGAGTGACCACACCATCATGGTTATCTGGGTCGTGAGGATCTTTTTTGTACAGGTCTTCTGTGTATTCTTGCCACCTCTTCTTAATATCTTCTGCTTTTGTTAGGTGAATGCTATTTTTGTCCTTTATTGTGGCATGATATGTTCCCTTGGTATCTCTAATTTTCTTGAAGAGATTTCTAGTCTTTCCCATTCTGTCATTTTCCTCTATTTCTTTGCACTGATCACTTAGGGATGCTTTCTTATCTCTCCTTGTTATTCTTCAGAACTCTGTATTCAGATGGATATATCTTTCCTTTTCTCTTTTGCCTTTCACTTCTCTTCTTTCTTCAGCTATTTGTAAGGCCTCTTCAGACGATCATTTTGCCTTTTTGCTTTTCTTCTTGGATATGGTTTTGATCACCACCTCCAGTACAATGTTATGAACCCTGGACCATACTTCTCCAGGCACTCTATCAGATCTTGAATCTGTTAACCTCCATACGGCACGTGACATTACCGCTCTGTCTTATCCTTGTCTTATTTACTGCTTCCATTACATACTAACATTTCTGTTGCCACCACTAGCCTGGAAACACATTTAACAAGGATGTGACACCCACAACTAGTAAGGTCCCTGAAGGTAATAATTTCAGAGCAAATATATGCTGAATAATTTAAGGAGTGTGCAGTGTGCATTTGATTCAGTGACTGTACAACAAATCATAGCTTTTTTCTCTCAGGTAATTTTGAATTTGTTGAAGACCTCCTTATCCCTCGAAACTGAAACTCTGTAGGAAGATGATATAAGTGACTCTCTTCTGTAAACATTATAGGAAAGAAAATGGAATTGGAGTAGTTACTTATATAGATCATAGACACTGAATACTTAGTATATGCCAGCATTAGGCTTATCACTTTACATGTATTAGCATAATTAATCTTCACAAATCCATGGTCCATTAGCACTATTGTTTTCATTTTCTAGACTAGAAACTGAGGTTAGTAGAGTTTAATTAACTTTCTCTGGGAGAGATAACTAATGAATTGTGAGGCTGGGATTCAAACAGGCTGATAGATAGCTTTTTTATATCAAGTGGTTTAGGAAAGAAATGTGACAAGTTTACATAATATTACACATCCTCTGGGTATTGTGGTATTCATTTATCCATCAATTCATTCATTCCTTCATCCACATAACTAACAAATATCCAGGGAGAGCATCCTATTTGTCACCATATGCTTAATGAAGTGTCTAAGAGAAAGTCAAAAGATATGGTGTGTCCTTAAAGCATGTCTTCTTTATAGTGGGAGGGATGAAGCATTACAGTTCTATAATAGATAGTTTTAAATTATTAAGAATTAGAGGACTTCCTTCGTGACTCATTTGGTAAAGAATCTGCCTGCAGTGCAGGAACCTGGGTTCAATTCATGGGTCACAAAGATTACCTGGAGAAGGAAATGACAACCCACTCCAGTACTCTTTCTTGGAGAATTCCACGAACAGAGGAGCCCAGCAGGATACACTCCATAGGATCACAAAAAAATAGGACACAACTGTGTAACCAACTTTCACTTTCATTGAAAATCATGTTTGGAAGTTGAAGAGAGTAAATCTTGAACTACTCAATTATAATGCAAAAGGCATAGTGACAGTTTATTAAATTAACTGATATTTACTGAACCACCTGTATTCTAGGTTTTGGGATATATACCAACTTTATATTAGTGAGCAAAGCCAATCATGGACCTAGTCAGCTTGAAGGTGATGATCCTGGGGATAAAATATATGAAATCAATAAAAAAATATCATTAAAATTGCAATTGTGAAAAGTTCTATCATCTAAAGTTATATGATATTTTAAGAGCAGATACTAAGAGGATATGACTTGGAAAGATCAGCCAAGGAGGCAATGAAAATGTAAGAAGATAAATATAACTAAATCCCAACAAAGATAAATGCTAAAACTGAAAATTAGCAAATTATAAAAATACAATATTTAAATACATAGAAATACAAATTATCTGATAGTGCAACTATCTGTATTACTAAAACTAATGGAAGACAGATAATGGAATATTTTTAAGTACTAAAGGAAAGTATCTGTGTATCGACATTTATATCCAAATAAATTCTTTGAGAAGTAAAATTAAAACAAGAAATTTTCAGAAAAATAAAAAAGGAGAATTAGTCTCACACAAATTCTCACTGAAATAACTGAATATAAAGGTATATATTACACAGAAGAAAACTAAACCTGAAGTGTGGGGGGAAAAGAGAACAGTGAGAGATTCACTGATAAAGTTCACTAAAGTTAAAGGAATATAGATATTAAATATAAGCATTCAGTATAACCATAATTACATTCAAATATAATAATAATATTTAAAGTTCATTTTAAAATAAAAGCTATTGTCAGTAATTAAGTATATACTTCCAAATGATGCCACATAAGTTAGAAGCAGAATGTAACTAGAGTTAAAATATTCTAAGATCCTTCTGTTTTTTCATTACAAAGTAGACTCACTGATTAATGGAGATTTCTGTCAAAAGTTTTATGAATGAGGATTCCACTGTGTGTTTAGTGACTTAGTCATGTCCAACTCTTTGTGACCCTGTAGCCCAGCAGGCTCCTCTGTCCAAGGGGATTCTCCAGGCAAGAATACTAGAGTGGGTTGCCATGACCCCCTCCAGGGGAACTTCCCAATTCAAATTCCGAACCCAGGTCCCCCGCTTTGCAGACAGATTCTTTACCATCTGTGCCACCGGGAGGCCTAAACAGACCAATACGTGTGTGTTTTCGTCACTCAGCCATGTCCAACATTTTGTGACCCCAAGGACCAGGGCTCTCCAGGCTCTTTGGCTATGGGAGACTCCAGGCAAGAATGCTGGAGTGGGTTGTCATTTCCTTCTCCAGAAATAGGTCAGTACTAATGCCTAAATATATTTTTTAGAGAAACAACGTAAGATACTCAAATATTTTAACTGATGTATAATGTACATAAAGGAAAAAAATCAAACAAACGAACAAAAAACTTTTCCTCCTGATATGTTTGACAAGTTTTGAAAAATAGTTTGGAAATTATTAAGCCTCCCATATCTAACAAATTGTCATTGCCTTAGCAACATTTGGAAATTCTGACTTTTATAACTTTTTACTGTTTTGAGTATTGTGGTTAAAATTATCTGGCCTTTATTAATTTTAGAGAGCAACAACAATGCTGTCTGGTTTTGTCATTGAATTTATATGTGATATTCATTTTAAATACAGTGAAATATCACAAGGTAATGAGCTGACATTCTTTCAAGTCTCATAAGTGAATTACAAAAGGAAAAAAAAAACAATGACAAAAAGGGACTTATTAATTTAATAGTCTCTCTAATTTGTCAGAGAATACAAAATATTACATACCACTGACCAAATGTGTACCCTATTTGACAAACAATTTCTCTTGAATCACTTTTTTCATTACTCTTTTAACATCTTTGTTCCGAAGGCTGTAGATCAAAGGGTTTAGCATAGGACTCAGAAAAATATAAAAAACAGCTACAATTTTGCCCTGTTCCACAGATGTCTCCGAAGGGGGCCTCAGAAACATGCAGAAGCGTGTCCCATAAAATACAGTGACAGCTGTCAAGTGAGAACCATAGGTGGAAAAGGCTTTGGTCTTCCCTTCTGCAGAGCGGATATGTAGAATGACTCTAAAGATGAAAATGTAGGAGATGAGGATGATGGTGAGAGAACACGTGAGGTTGGAACCAGCCCCCACGAACATGGCAGTCTCTGTGGCATAAGTATCAGAGCAGGCCAGGACTAAGAGCGGTGGGTCCGCACAGTAAACATGGTTGATTTCATTGGGTCCACAGAAGGAGAGGTGGAGCATCAGGATGGCCTGGGTAAGACCATTTGCAAAGCCATAAATGTAAGGAGCAGCAACAAGAGAGATGGAGACACCTCAGGACATCTTGCTGGCATATAACAAGGGTTTGCAGATGGCCACGTAGCAGTCATAGGCCATCACTGTGAGCATATAGAAACCCGTTGACCCCAAGAAAATGGAAAAGTCAAACTGTATTAAGCAACCAAGGAAGGAAATAGTTTTTCTCTCAGATGAGAGACTGACCAGCATCTGAGGAGTGACATTGGTAGCATAACAGAGATCTACAAAGGAGAGGTGGCTGAGGAAGAAATACACTGGAGTCTGAACCTTTGAGTCACTTCTGATTAACAAAACCATGCCCACATTTTCGATGACTGTGATCAGGTAGATGACTAAGAAGACCACAGAAAGGACAGGCTGCAAGTCAGCTCGATCTGTCAGTCCCAGGAGGATTAAACTCAGTCACCTATGTGTAGTTTTTCTTTAACATCGTGTTTGCTCAGCTTCCAATGATGTCTAAAGTAAAGGAAATTAAAATGAATTGGTCCCTTGTCATTTTTCCATTACTCACATCGTGTCACCTGAGGCCAATTCCTTTCAAACTCGTAAATACATGTGGTATAAAGACATAATATAGGGGACTTCCCTGGCAATCCAGTAGTTAAAACATCACCTTCGAATGCAATTCATGAGTGTTTAATTCCCAGTTATACAGCTAAGATCCGAGATGCCTCCTGGCCAAAAATCCAAAACATAAAACTATACTAATAATGTAACAAATTCAGTAAAGATTTTGTAAATGGGCCACATCAGAAAGTACTTTAAAGACCGAAATAAGCTAGTAAGCATGAGCTATATATTTTCGATATCTAACTTAATACAGTTTCTTTACATAAAGGCAATCATCTTTTCAAATGCTTCTCTGCTATTCTTTTCATAGTTGAAAAGCTTTTGTCTTTTCTAGAAAACATTAGCGTGAATTGACCACTGATATTGACCAACTTTAAATATTGTTTCTCTTTGAAATTATGTTCCTTTGTTTTTACTATAATTTTGATGTGGTATCTAAATAATCAGTAATTGAAACTCATTTTTTTTCCACAGCTGATTGGGCTTAAGTAAGTGGAATAGATATATCTTTATAGAAGCAGTGTCTGTCTACCTGCCTTAGACAGTGTCTGTCTACTCTAACCTTAAGGTCATTTTAAAGTTAGCCCATCACCTTGCAATGTATGTTCATTTTATCCACTCTTGCCTATCTCTGGTGGCTCTCATCAAGTCTTACTTAACTGTTAAGACATCTCAAGATATCCTTGTCTTTCTATATTATAGTCAACTATTGAGGGAAAAAGTTGATTCCTGGGGTACAAAATAAACTAGTTTTTTTTTTTTTTCAAAAACAGGTAAGCAATTAGTACATAAGCAATATGTGTATATTTTTATACATACACATGTTAACTATTAAATGAAGGAGCAATAATGTATTAAACATATTATCTGGGGAGCAAAAATTTATTAAATATATTTAACACATTGTTGGAGAAGTAACTGTGGGAGACAGGAAGAATAAAAGAAAAGCAGGCCCTGGCAAGGGCCGCAAAATAATGTTATAATTATTGATAAACTGGATGCTATAAGGCATGAGACTCTTGGAAAAAATCCAGAGGAAACAATTCATAATCTTGAAAACAAGATATGATCCTGGGGTGGGAAAACGGACCCCAGACTGTTTCTCAACTGGCATCTCAGAGTCACATGTTTTATGTATCTGGTAGAAAATCTATAGATAAGAATATTAGTCTTAGTTACTGATTTGTTATTGATTACTGTTTCCTAATTACTCAATGGTTAATGATCATTTTGATCTCTGGCCCTGATGTCCACATGAGTTGTAGTTTAACTCCCTGCATATTCTTTCATTCACGGCTGAAAGCTGGCTTGGATTCTGTTTCGGCACCTTCACTTTGGAGCAGTGTCGGTCCCCTGATCCTCGCTTTTCTCTGAATTCTTGTGTCTCCTTTCTCATTCTCTTGCAGCATTGCGCTTTTGGAAACCCCGCTTGTTGAGCTGGTCTCCACAAGTGGCGCCCGAACAGGGATGTGAAAGTAAATCCAGCCTTCGAGGCCAGCTCCTAAATGGCAGAGAAGGCAGGGAAATCCGGCCAACTCAGTGGACGAAAAAAGTACTCAGTAAGTACAGCCCTGCGGATTTGTCAGTCGGGTAAAAATGGGGCAAAATCCTTCTGAGCATAGTGACTATATGCAAGTATTAAGAACTTTGTTTAAAAGTTCGGGGGTTGAGGTTTCTCACTCCTCTTTTAAAAAATTATTTTGTGCCATTGAAAAATATTATCACTGGCTAGATCCAGATAAAGGGACTCTGAGACATGAATAATGACAAGAAGTTATGCATTGCCTGCGCTGTGCCTACCAACGCGGTGAAAAGATTCCTTTGTCTGTATGGTCAGTAGGGAATCTTATTAACACAGCTTTAAGACCATTATAATCCGAAACCTCGGATTCAGGAGATTCTGTAAAACAAATACAAGAACAAATGGAGAAAATGAATTTATATATATTTATATATATACATATATATATATTAACATAGGTGATAAGAAAGAAAATCAATACAAATGAAAAATAAGAGACAAAAAAATGATAGAGGTCAAGGACAGCTCTTTCTCACTCAACCAACTGCACCTTTGGTCGAGCCCCTCTTTTCAATCCTGAACCCCCTGAGATGATAGATTTGCTTTTAAACCACAGATAACTGCCTAATAAAATGACACCTTTACAAAAGGGAGTTCGTATGACACAGTTGCAGGGAGATGAAGTTGCTTTAGTTCTCCCTGTTGCTATAACTCAAATCCCACCAGATCCTCAATTCTTACAAGGAAAAATGCATTATGATTATAATGCTATACAATTTAAAACTGTAAAGGAGATAAAACAGCCATGTACCCAATATGAAACTAATTCTCCTTATACCATGGGACTAATTCAGGGACTTTCACAAGCTAAATGGTTAATTCCTTATGATTGAAAAATGATAGCCAGAACTTGCCTTTCCACCTCAAAATTTTTACAATTTAGTACCTGGTGGCAAGATGAGACAAATCAACAAGCTCACAAAAATGAGACAGCCAACCCTCCAGTTGATATAACACTTGCTCAATTAATGGGTAGTGGGACACATTTTGACATTCAAGCTCAGTTACAATTTGATGATCAATTACTTGCTCAAGTGAAAATGATATGTTTAAAAGCCTGGGGGAAAATAAATCCACCTGGACAAGCCTTGATTTCATTTACCCAAATTAAACAATCAAATGGGGAACCTTATGTAGATTTTATTGCCAGGCTATGTCAAAATTTAAATAAAACAGTCTCACAACATGGTTTGAGAGATATGCTGATGCAAGTTCTTGCTTATCATAATCCTAAATCAAAATTTAAGAAGGTGATGCAGACTCTCAAAGCACAGGGTGCCCCTCTAAAAAATATCTTAAAGTTTGCCAGGATATTGGATCAGAACCACATAAAATGCAACTTCTGACTCAAACATTGTCTAAGGCTACTAAAAGACAGATATAAAATGTCACCAATATGGAAAATTAAGACACATTAAAAAGGTTTGTAAAGGATAAAATTCAAAACAGGCAAAAAATATCAAAATTCCAGGATTATGCCCAAAATGTAAAAAAAAAAAAAAATCACTGGACAAATCAATGTTAAGTCAAAATGTCATAAAGATGGAACTCCCTTGTCAGGAAACAGGGATTGGGGCCTATCCCGGGGCCCCAGAAACAATGTGGACACTTGGAATGCAGTTCCCTATGCCTACCCAGCTCAACTGGGAGAAAACAATCAGTTCATGACTTACTCCCAACAACATCAGAGAGTGCAGCATTAGACATACCAGCCATAGAAAATTTATTAGTAATGCCCTCTATGAAAATATATAAGATACCAACTGACATCTATGAACCGCTACCAAAAATACTGTTGGTTTAATAATAGTAAAAAGCAGTCTCACTTTAAAGGGGGTTAAAGTTCAAATAGAAATAATAAATGAAGATTTTGAAGGAGAAATACTTATTATGCTAAAAGCCAATGTTCCCTATCAAATATCTGTGAGAGATCAAATTGCTCGATTATTATTATTACCCTATCTAAAATTAAATTCTTCTTCTAAAAAGAGAATAGGGAGATTTGACAGTACTGGAAAAGAAGTATTTTGACAAACTTTTGTTACAGATGAAAGACCAATGTTAGAAATAAAAATTATGGAAAGGCAGTTCCCTAGACTTATGGACAAAGAGGCAGATGTGTCTGTCATTGCCTCTAAGCACTGGCTTCAGTCTTAGCCATTACAACAAGTTCCTACAATTGTTACTGGAATAGAAACAGTGAACAATATAGCTCAGAGTACATGCCCTATGTGATGCCAGGGGCCTGATCAACAAACCGCTGTGTTTCAACCATTGGTCACTGATATTCCTATTAACTTATGGGGCCGTGATTTACTTATACAATGGAGAACTTATATTACAATACCTTCCATAATGTCTCAGACTAAACAAATTATGGCTAATATGGGGCTTCACCCCAGTACTCCTCAAAATTTAGTGTAGGGGCCACTGTTCTGGAGGCTGCATTAAAAATAAAATGGCTTTCAAATAAACCTGTATGGGTGGAACAGTGGCCCTTATCAAAAGAAAAAATTGAAGCCTTACAAACTCTAGTAGAAGAACAATTAAAACTAGGACATATAGTAGAAACTACTAGCCTTTGGAATTCACCAGTCTTTATGATTAAAAAGAAATCAGGAAAATGGAGAATGCTTAGAGATTTAAGAAAAATTAATGCTGTTATGGAACTGATGAGAGCATTACAACCTGGACTCCCTTCTCCTGCTGTGATTCCAAAAGGATGGGAAATTATTATCATTGATTTAAAAGTTTTTTTTTCACTATCACATTAGATCCTAAAGATGCTCCAAAATTTGCTTTTACTGTTCCCAATATTAATAATAAAGGCCTTACTCAACGATATCAATGGACTGTCTTGCCACAAAAAATGATGGACAGCCACACCTTATGTCAACACTTAATAAATCAGCCCTTAACGTTTAATTAGAAAAAATATTCACAAGCCTATATAATTCATTATATAGATGATATTTTATTAGCATACTTTGATAAGAAATTTCTTCAACAAATATTTTTAGAAACCCAAAAGATTTTAAAAACACATGGATTAGTTATTACAACAGATAAAATTCAGAATGAAGCTCCTTATCAATATTTAGGATATATATTAAGTAGAAAGTTAATAGCTCCACAAAAAACAGATTTGAACTGATCAATTTAAAACCTTAAATTATTTTCAAAAATTATTTGGTGATATTAACTGGCTTCGTCCAACATTAGAGATTCCTAATTATGCCTTAAAAAATCTATTTATTTATTTATTTATTTATTTATTTTTAAATCTGTTAGCCACTTTAATTTTCTTTCTTTTTTTTTTTTTATTTGTGGTGGATTTTGTCATACATTGAAATGAAAGAGCCAAGGGTTTACATGTGTTCCCCATCCCAATCCCCCCTCCCACCTCCCTCTCCACCCATTCACTCTAGGTTTTCCCAGTGCACCAGGTCCAAGCGCTTGTCTCATGCATCCAACCTGGGCTGGTGATCTGTTTCACCCTAGATAATATACATGTTTCAATGCTGTTCTCTTGAAACATCCCACCCTCGCCTTCTCCCACAGAGTCTAAAAGACTGTTCTATAAATCTGTGTCTTCTTTTTTTTTTTTTCTGTTCTGCATATAGGGTTATCATTAACATCTTTCTAAATTCCATATATATGTGTTAGTATATTGTAATGTTCTTTATCTTTCTGGCTTACTTCACTCTGTATAATGGGCTCCAGTTTCGTCCATCTCATTAGAACTGATTCAAATGAATTCTTTTTAATGGCTGAGTAATATTCCATGGTGTATATGTACCACAGCTTCCTTATCCATTCGTCTGCTGATGGGCATCTAGGTTGCTTCCATGTCCTGGCTATGATAAACAGTGCTGCGATGAATACATTGGGGTGCACGTGTCTCTTTCAGATCTGGTTTCCTTGGTGTGTATGCCCAGAAGTGGGACTGCTGGGTCATATGGCAGTTCTATTTCCAGTTTTTTAAGAAATCTCCACACTGTTTTCCATAGTGGCTGTACTAGTTTGCATTCCCACCAACAGTGTAAGAGGGTTCCCTTTTCTCCACACCCTCTCCAGAATTTATTGCTTGTAGACTTTTGGATAGCAGCCATCCTGACTGGCGTGTAATGGTACCTCATTGTGGTTTTGATTTGCATTTCTCTGATAATGAGTGATGTTGAGCATCTTTTCATGTGTTTCTTAGCCATCTGTATGTCTTCCTTGGAGAAGTGTCTGTTTAGTTCTTTGGCCCATTTTTTGATTGGGTCATTTATTTTTCTGGAGTTGAGCTGGAGGAGTTGCTTGTATATTTTTGAGATTAAGCCCTTGTCTGTTGCTTCGTTTGCTATTATTTTCTCCCATTCTGAGGGCTGTCTTTTCACCTTGCTTATAGTTTCCTTTGCTGTGCAAAAGCTTTTAAGTTTCATTAGGTCCCATTTGTTTATTTTTGCTTTTGTTTCTAATATTCTGGGATGTGGGTCATAGAGGATCCTGCTGTGATTTATGTTGGAGAGTGTTTTACCTATGTTCTCCTCTAGGAGTTTTATAGTTTCTGGTCTTACATTTAGATCTTTAATCCATTTTGAATTTATTTTTGTGTATGGTGTTAGAAAGTGTTCAAGTTTCATTCTTTTACAAGTGGTTGACCAATTTTCCCAGCACCACTTGTTAAAGAGGCTATCTTTTTTCCATTGTATCTCCTTGCCTCCTTTGTCGAAGATAAGGTGACCATATGCTCGTGGATTTATCTCTGGACTTTCTATCCTGATCCATTGATCTATATATCTGTCTTTGTGCCAATACCACACTGTCTTGATGACTGTAGCTTTGTAGTATAGTTTGAAGTCAGGCAGATTGATTCCTCCAGTTCCATTCTTCTTTCTCAAGATTACTTTGGCTATTCGAGGTTTTTTGTATTTCCATACAAATTGTGGAATTATTTGTTCTAGTTCTGTGAAAAATGCCGTTGGTAGCTTGATAGGGATTGCATTGAATCTGTAAATTGCTTTGGGTAGTATGGCCATTTTGACAATGTTGATTCTTCCAATCCATGAACACGGTATATTTCTCCATCTGTTTGTGTCCTCTTTGATTTCTTTCATCAGTGATTTATAGTTTTCTATGTATAAGTCTTTTGTTTCTTTAGGTAGATATATTCCTAAGTATTTTATTCTTTTTGTTGCAATGGTGAATGGTATTGTTTCCTTAATTTCTCTTTCTGTTTTCTCATTGTTAGTGTATAAGAATGCAAGAGATTTCTGTGTGTTAATTTTATATCCTGCAACTTTACTATATTCATTGATTAGCTCCAGTAATTTTCTGGTAGAGTCTTTAGGGTTTTCTATGTAGAGGATCATGTTATCTGCAAACAGTGAGAGTTTCACTTCTTCTTTTCCTATCTGGATTCCTTTTACTTCTTTTTCTGCCCTGATTGCTGTGGCCAACACTTCCAAGACTATGTTGAACAGAAGTGGTGAGAGTGGGCACCCTTGTCTTGTTCCTGATTTTAGGGGAATGCTTTCAATTTTTCGCCATTGAGGGTAATGCTTGCTGTGGGTTTGTCATATATAGCTTTTATTATGTTGAGGTATGTTCCTTCTATTCCTGCTTTCTGGAGAGTTTTGATCATAAATGGATGTTGAATTTTGTCAAAGGCTTTTTCTGCATCTATTGAGATAATCATATGGTTTTTATCTTTCAATTTGTTAATGTGGTGTATCACGTTGATTGATTTGCGGATATTAAAGAATCCTTGCATTCCTGGGATAAAGCCCACTTGGTCATGGTGTATAATTTTTTTAATATGTTGTTGGATTCTGTTTGCTAGAATTTTGTGAAGGATTTTTGCATCTATGTTCATCAGTGATATTGGCCTGTAGTTTTCTTTTTTTGTGGCATCTTTGTCTGGTTTTGGAATTAAGGTGATGGTGGCCTCATAGAATGAGTTTGGAAGTTTACCTTCTTCTGCTATTTTCTGGAAGAGTTTGAGTAAGATAGGTGTTATGTCTTCTCTAAATTTTTGGTAGAATTCCGCTGTGAAGCCATCTGGTCCTGGGCTTTTGTTTGCTGGAAGATTTCTGACTACAGTTTGGATTTCCTTGCTTGTGATGGGTTTGTTAAGATCTTCTATTTCTTCCTGGTTCAGTTTTGTAAAGTTATACTTCTCTAAGAACTTGTCCATTTCTTCCAAGTTGTCCATTTTATTGGCATAGAGCTGCTGATAGTAGTCTCTTATGATCCTTTGTATTTCAGTGTTGTCTGTTGTAATCTCTCCATTTTCGTTTCTAATTTTGTTAATTTGGTTCTTCTCTCTTTGTTTCTTAATGAGTCTTGCCAACGGTTTGTCAATTTTGTTTATTTTTTCAAAAAACCAGCTTTTAGCTTTGTTGATTTTTGCTATGGTCTCTTTAGTTTCTTTTGCATTTATTTCTGCCCTAATTTTTAAGACTTCTTTCCTTCTTCTAACCCTGGGGTTCTTCATTTCTTCCTTCTCTAGTTGCTTTAGGTGTAGGGTTAGGTTATTTCTTTGACTTTTTTCTTGTTTCTTGAGGTAGGCCTGTAATGCTATGAATCTTCCCCTTAACACTGCTTTTACAGTGTCCCATAGGTTTTGGGTTGTTGTGTTTTCATTTTCGTTCATTTCTATGCATATTTTGATTTCTTTTTTGATTTCTTGTATGATTTGTTGGTTATTCAGAAGCGTGTTGTTTAGCCTCCATATGTTTGAATTTTTAAATTTTTTTTCCTGTTATTGAGATCTAATCTTACTGCACTGTGGTCAGAAAAGATGACTGGAATGATTTCAATTTTTTTGAATTTACCCAGACTAGATTTATGGCCCAAGATGTGATCTATTATGGAGAAGGTTCCGTGTGCACTTGAGAAAAATGTGAAGTTGATTGTTTTAGGGTGAAATGTTCTATAGATGTCCATAAGATCTAGCTGGTCCATTGTGTCCTTTAAAGTTTGTGATTCCTTGTTAATTTTCTGTTTAGTTGATCTATCCATAGTTGTGAGTGGGGTATTAAAGTCTCCCACTATTACTGTGTTACTATTAATGTCCTCTTTCATCCTCGTTAGTATTTGCCTTACATATTGCGGTGCTCCTATGTTGGGTGCATATATATTTATAATTGTTATATCTTCTTCTTGAATTGATCCTTTGATCATTATGTAGTGTCCTTCTTTGTCTCTTTTCACAGCCTTTATTTGAAAGTCTATTTTATCTGATATGAGTATTGCAACTCCTGCTTTCTTTTGTTCTCCATTTGCATGAAATATTTTTTTCCAGCCCTTCACTTTTAGTCTGTATGTGTCCCTTGTTTTGAAGTGGGTCTCTTGTAGACAGCATATATAGGGGTCTTGTTTTTGTATCCATTCAGCCAGTCTTTGTCTTTTGGTTGGGGCATTCAACCCATTTACATTTAGGGTAATTAGTGATAGGTATGGTCCCGTTGCCATTTAGTTTGCTGTTTGGGGGTTCACGTTTACACTACCTTTCTGTGTTTCCTGTCTAGAGAAGATCCTTTAGCATTTGTTGGAGAGCTGGTTTGGTGGTGCTGAATTCTCTCAGCTTTTGCTTGTCTGTAAAGCTTCTGAATTCTCCTTCATATCTGAATGAGATCCTTGCTGGGTACAGTAGTCTTGGTTGTAGGTTATTCTCTTTCATTACTCTAAGTATGTCCTGCCATTCCCTTCTGGCCTGAAGGGTTTCTATTGATAGATCAACTGTTATCCTTATGGGAATCCCTTTATGTGTTATTTGTTGTTTCTCCCTTGCTGCTTTTAATAGTTGTTCTTTGTGTTTGATCTTTGCTAATTTGATTAATATGTGTCTTGGGGTATTTCGCCTTGGGTTTATCCTGTTTGGAACTCTCTGGGTTTCTTGGACTTGGGTGACTATTTCCTTCCCCATTTTAGGGAAGTTTTCAGCTATTATCTCCTCGAGTAACTTCTCATGGCCTTTCTTTTTGTCTTCTTCTTCTGGGACTCCTATGATTTGAATGTTGGGGCATTTCACATTGTCCCAGAGGTCTCTGAGGTTGTTCTCATTTCTTTTGATTCTTTTTTCTTTTTTTCTTCTCTGCTTCATTTATTTCCACCATTTTATCTTCTACCTCACTTATCCTGTCTTCTGTCTCTGTTATTCTACTCATGGTTCCCTCCAGAGTGATTCTGATCTCATTTATTGCATTATTCATTTTTAATTGACTCTTTTTTATTTGTTCTAGGTCCTTGTTAAACATTTCTTGCATCTTCTCAATCTTTGTCTCCAGGCTATTTATTTGTAACTCCATTTTGCTTTCAAGATTTTGGATCATTTTCATTATCATTATTTGGAATTCTTTTTCAGATAGATTCCCTATCTCCTCCTCTTTTGTTTGATTTGGTGGGCATTTTTCATGTTCCTTTACTTGTTGGGTATTTCTTTGCCTTTTAATCTTGTTTAGATTGCTGTGTCTGGGGTGGGCTTTCTGTATTCTGCTGGTCTGTGGTTCCTTTTTATTGTGAAAATTTTACCCAGTGGGTGGTGTTGGACGATTGGCTTGTCAAGGTTTCCTGGTTCGGGAAGCTTGTGTCAATGTTCTGGATCGTGGAAATGAATTTCTTCTCTCTGAAGTGCAATGGAGTGCCCAGTGATGAGTTTTGCAATGGGTCTATGTGTTAGGTGTGACTTTGGGCAGCCTGTATGTTGACACTTAGGTCTATGTTCCTGCGTTACTATAGAATTTATGTAGTATGTCTTGTCCTGGAGCTTCTTGGCTCTTGGGTGGTGGTTGGTTTTTGTGTAGGTATGGGGGCTTTTGGATGGACTCTTATTCCTTAATGTTCTGTGTAGTCAGGAGTTGTATGGTTTTCACAAGTTTTGGGCTTAACTCTCCTGCCCCTGAATTTCAGTTTTATTCTACTAATAGTCTCAAGACTTCTCCAACTATGCAGCACTGTTAATAAAACTTCTGGGTTAATGGTGAAAAGATTTACCACCATGAGGTACCACCAAAGAGGTTCACAGGGTTACATGAAGAATAGGAGAGGGAGGAAGGAGATAGAGGTGAGCAGGTGAGGAGAAAGGGGGATTCAAGAGGAAAGAGACAGATCTACACAGTTATCTGTTCTCAAAGTGTTCTCTGTAGCCCAGACACCCATAAAGATTCACCGAATTGGATTGGGAAGAGAAGGGGAAAGGAGGAAATAGAGTTGTTCTGAGGTAGAAAACAGAGAGTCAAAGTGGAAGAGAGTAATCAACACACTCCTGAATAGAAGTGGGAATTGAATATTGGATTCTTAAATGTCCAACATTTATATCACATACTGATAGACAAAGATTCAAAGGTTTAGCATAGAGGTTAGACTTTTTGAAATAAAATATTTAAAAACAAAAACAAAAACCCAAAATTTAGAAATATGTATGGAGTTCAGTTTAAAAATAGGGCTTCTCTGTCTCTTCTTCTTCTTTTTTTTTTCCCTTTTTTTTTTGCAAGGTTATATTGAGATGAAAATGAAGATTAAGGAATAATAGAGGTGTATTAGAGGACTTTAAAAGGAAATAGGAGAGAAAAACAAGCAAAAGAAAGAAAAAAGAAAAAAAAAGAAGAGAAACAACACCAAGAAACAAAACAAAACAAAACAGAAAAAAGGAAAAAAGAAAGAAAAGAGAAAAGAAAAGAAAAAAAAGGAAAAAAAAGAAGAGAAAAAAAGAAGAGAAACAACACCACCAAAAAACAAAACAAAACAAAAAAGAAGAAAAAAAGAAAGAAAAAAGAAAAACAATTTTTTTTCCCTAATTGAGAAAAATCATAAAAATATATGAAAATGAAAGTTGAGGAGTAATGAAGTAGTAGGGAAGTTTAAAAGAACATAAAATAGAAAAAATTGAGAAAAAAACGAAAAGAAAAAAAAATTTTTTTTTCTAATTTAACAAGAACAACAACCAAAAAACAGACAAAAAA
Organism: Hydropotes inermis; assembly: GCA_020226075.1. NCBI lineage: Eukaryota > Metazoa > Chordata > Mammalia > Artiodactyla > Cervidae > Hydropotes > Hydropotes inermis. The sequence continues at coordinate 58,345,496 of CM035289.1, forward strand.
AAAATGAAAATATATCTAGGATTTTCTCTGGAGCTGTTGCAGACAGTGTAGGTTCAGATCAATATTAGATAGCTCCTTTTTCCAGCTTACACTTCTTGATATCTATAGGCCCCTTCCAGTGTAGACGGTGTTGCCTTCAGGGATTTTATCCTGCTGCACCGGACCTTTCTGAAGCGATTCCCTTTGTTTATTTGGCTTGTTTGCTCTCTCTTCGCTGTCTAATTTCCGCCCTGACACAGGCGGGCAGAGGTGATCTCTTACTTAGGTTCGCTAGTTCATTTCAGTCCTGCTGCGGGGAGGGCGGGGCGCTGCAGGCAAAAGTCGCTGTGTGTGGGGAGCTCTTGCCGTGTTCTGGCCAAGCAGCCTGCAGTTTTGGGGACCACTCCTCGGGTGCTGCGCGCCTTTTCCCTCCGCTGCGAGTGTCTCGGGTGGCCAGAGGTTTGCGCGCATTATTCCCGGGTGCGGCGTGCCTTTTCCCTCCGCGACGAGTGGCCCGGGCAGCCAGAGGCTTGGCGCCCTCTCCCCTGGTGCGCCGCGCCCCCTCCCTCCGTGGCCCCAGCGCGCGCCGCCGGTGGGGTCTCAGGAAGTCTTCAGACAGGAACCGGGGCCTGTTTGCCGGGTGGGAGGGGGTGGCTTCTCTGGGGCTGAGTTTGCCCCTTTCCCCTCCCCGCCTCCTACCTCCAGTGGGGATGGGGCGGCTCTTCTCTGGAGTTTCTCAGTTCCTTTGTTTTGCGAACCGCCGGCGGTGTGTTCCGGCCGGTCAATTTTTCTCTCGCTCTCTCACAGTTTAAAAAAATCTCCCTCCGACTGCTCTCAGGGCCTTCTGGCCAGTCCCTACCCTAAGCAATCAAAAAATCTATTTAATATATTACAAGGAGATAATGAGTTGAGCAATCCTCTCTCTTTAACCCCTGAAGCCAAAAAGGAAATACAACAATTTAATCAGGCAATTCAAAATCAACAATTGACTAGGGTAAAATTAAATCAGCCCATAACAGCCTTGATTATATCCACCCCATATTCTCCTACAGAAATAATTTGACAAACAGAGGTTATAATTGAATGGATCTTTTTGCCTCATAAACAAGCTAAGTTATTGACTACTTATATGGGTATGGTTAACAAGTTAATATTTAAGATGAGAACTCATATTCAACAATTGTCTGATTACAATCCAAAGACTATAATGGTACCATTTTCTAAAATACAAATTGAACATTTGTATGTTCAAAATATTGAATGGCAGATAGCCCTTTCTGATTTTATTGGCAACATTGATTGCCATTACCCTTCTTCTAAGTTGATCAGAACTTCTAAGTTTTTCTTAAAAAACATGCTTTGGTTCTCCCCAAAATAACAAAAATAGAGCCTATTTACAATGCTGTCACCTATTTTACTGATGCAAAGAAGAACCTCAAAACAGGTTACTCTGGTCCTACTGAAAAGACTTGACAATCTAAATACTCTTCTGTACAAAAAGCTGAATTAAAAACAATTTACACAGTATTATTGGATATTAAAAAACCTGTTAACATTGTTCTTGATTCACAATATGCTGTCAAGATTACTTCTTTAATTGAGACAGTAACAATACCTAACTCTAACCTGCCCATTATTCAACTGTTAATCAGTTACAAAATGCTATTCTTCATAAAAATAGTCCTTTTTATATTACTCATATTTGACCACTTTCACAACTTCCAAGATCTTTAACAGAAGAAACCAATACTATAACACTAAACTCATTTCATTTCTTTCTCCATCACAATTTCATGAACTTACACACTTAAATGTTAAAAGATTATAGCATAAGTTCTAATTGACTCATCAACAAGCTAAAGATATCATATCTCAATGTCCTTCCTGCCAACAAGTTAATTATACTCTGATATTGCCTAAAGGTGTTAACCCACATAGACTATTTCCCAATGATATTTGGCAAACTGATGTAACACATATCCCAACATTTGACAATGCTGGACTAGTCCATGTGCCCACTGACACTTATTCCAGAATGATATTTGCATCACATCACACAGGAGAAACTGCAAATAACTATGTTTCTCACTTCAAACAAGCTTTTGCTTACATGGGGCTCCCTAAACATATAAAAATTGATAATGGACCAGCTTATACAAGTCACACATTAAAATTATTTTTTAAAGACTGGTTTATCAAACATATCACTGAAATTCCATATAACCCACAAGGACAAGCTATAGTTGAATGAGCCAATCGAACATTAAAAAACACTTTACAAAAACAAAAGGGGGAGAAAGATATGGAATAGGACCTAATTCCCCAAAAGATAAATTAGCAATAGCTCTTTTTACTCTATTTTTTTTTTATATTAGAGGGAACAATACAGAACCAGCAACTACAACACATTGGACAAATAAGCTGCTAATTATTTGCTTTCTAAAAAAGAAACCTTATAACAAACTCAAAAGCAAGTCTTATGGAAAGACAATAAGAGTTGGAAAAAGGGAATTTTACTTAAAAAATGATGAGGTTATGCTCTTATTTTAACAGAAGAAAATGAACATAGGTGGATCTCAAAATGAAAAATCTGGCTCTGGAAAGAAAAGGACCTACTTTGATATAGACCCACCGTCTACTTCTGCTTTATTGATTATGCCAAACTTTTGACTCTGTGGATCACAATAAACTGTGGAAAATTCTTCAAGAGATAGGAATACCAGACCGCCTAACCTGCCTCTTGAGAAATCTATATGCAGGTTAGGAAGCAACAGCTAGAACTGGTCATGGAACAACAGACTGGTTCCAAATAGGAAAAGGAGTACGTCAAGGCTGTATATTGTCACCCTGCTTATTTAACTTATATGCAGAGTACATCATGAGAAACGCTGGGCTGGAAAAAGCACAAGCTGGAATCAAGATTGCCAAGAGAAATGTCAATAACCATTGATATGCAGATGACACCACCCTTATGGCAGAAAGTGAAGAGGAACTAAAAAGCCTCTTGATGAAAGTGAAGGAGGAGAGTGAAAAAGTTGGCTCAACATTCTTGTATCTCATTTCTCATTCTCTCACCATATCACACTTTCAGAAACCCTGCTTGTCGAGCTGGTCTCTACAGTAATAATGCTTTAAATGTGATTGGGGGAAAGTAGTGTATGAAAATTTCCTCTTAGGAGGAGAGACAATTATTTTAAGATGACTGATAGACACATCCCTAAACTGTAATGATTTTATTGTAACTACCTCATTTTAACTCTTGCAGGGAATAAGGATATACTCTACAACAAGAATTCTAAGTCATTTAAAGCATGTAAAAGGTAACACTGATAATAATAATTTTATTGCCTATAATGTTGAGAAAGTATATAAAAAATCATAAAGTGCATTTCTCAACATTTGTGCATGATAAGGGAGACCATGAAGGCCATGCTAGAAAAATCTACACTTTCTTTCAAAAGCACATAACCAGGTATGTCATTCTTATAATGACACTTATTAATAGGTACAGTGCCAAGAATGGGCATGAGTCACATTTAAATTACTTTGTAAATGAACCACTCATGCCTTTTTGCGATTTACACTACTTCACTATCCTTTTGAGTTATGTGAACTTATTCACCAGGTCATAAAATGAAAGAGAAGTCATCTAAATCAGTTAAGACCAGAATCATTTGGTTTTCCTTTTATAAGTTCCTAAGATTATAGCTATCCATTGGAAGGAATGATGCTGAAACTGAAGCTCCAATACTTTGGCCACCTGATGTGAAGAACTGACTCATTTGAAAAGATCCTGATTCTGGAAAAGATTGAAAGCAGGAGGTGAAGGGAATGACAGAGATGAGATGGTTTGATGGCATCACCAACTTGATGGCCATGAGTTTGAGTCATCTCTGGGAGTTGGTGATGGACAGGGAGGTCTGGTGTTTGCAGTCCATGGGGTTGCAAAGTGTTGGACATGACTGAGCAACAGAACTGAATTGAAGATTATAGTTCTTCTTGTAATAAGTAAACATACTTTAGGGTAAGGATTGTGTCTTTAATGTGTATTTATTGAATCCTCAACCTAAACTCCAAATAATTAACATCTCCAATTGATTTTCACTGTGCCAAAATGAGACAGTGCAAGCAATGAACATTCCAGATAATTTACCTGAGTTCTTTATGGTCATGACCTTTCTTTTCAAAAACAGAACACAGTATCTTACAAGATTGGGCAAGAAAAACTCAGAGAGAAGTGGAAGAAATGGCCAATATTTAGAAACAACACCTGAATCTGAGTTACATTATAGCATCTCACCGACTGAAATGGCACCGATGGAGATGGCATCACCTACTCAATGGACATGAGTTTGAGTAAACTCTGGGAATTGGTGATGGACAGGGAGGCCTGGCATGCTGCAGTCCATGGGGTCACAAAGAGTCAGACATGACTGAGCGACTGAACTGAACTGCTCTGATAGCATTTCACAGACTGAATTGCATCTTATATTTGATGCATGTGTTTATGATATCCTTTTCTTTTTTTTGGTGGGGGCACATCACCTTCATCAGGTGAAAGTTAGCAATTAGAGGGGCAGGATAGCAGTAAGGGAGCTTCCCTGTTTGTTCAGATGGTAAAGAATCTGTGCAGGAGACACGGCTTCAATCCCTGAGTTGGGAAGATCCTCTGGAGAAAGTGGCTACCCACTCCAGTATTCTTGCCGGGAGAATTCCATAGACAGAGGAGTCCAGTGGGTTACAGTCCATGGGGTAGCAAAAGGTTAAACATGACTGAAGGACTAACACTTTCACTTTTTTTTTTCATTTTCATAAAAGAAAGTACTCAGTAAGCAATAATTACTTAGCTGATGATCTAGGCACAGCTAATTCTTCTTTTACCTCCATTATAGAGAAAAAGAAGAAAAACAACATTTAAAAGAACTTTGCTTATAAAATAATAATGATTTCCATGCAACATTCAGTGAAGAATTTTTCTTCCATTGCATTTATTCTAAATATGTACAGTTCTTTCCTACATTAATGCAGAAATTTTATTAAAATTCATTTAAGAATTGTTAAAAAAACATTTGCTATTTTATGAGAATAGTCTTCAGACCATGACTTTATTCTTTTGATTAAAATATTTATTTCTAGATTCCAAAATATTTTAATAATAACTAGTCCTACCTGTGAAAGAAGTGATTTCCCAGTGACAACATGGAAGTGAAAAACCTAAGGAGTTTATACCATTGTTGTCACAGAAGAACCAACTCCCCAGGGTTCAATTATTTCTTACATAAAATCATTTAGACTATAAACAAGTTTTTTTACTCTTTTTATAATCTTAAGTCCATTGAAGACATAACTTTTTGCCACTCTCCAGTATCATCAGGGAATAAAATCTCCTGAAAGCGTGAAGCAATGGGATCCATTATTTGTTTTAACTTATGCCTAAATGTCTTGATATTTTGAGACTTGACTTGGGGAACACATTAAGTTCTCCTGTTTACAAGAAACAAGATGGAAGAGTTTATGATATAGGTAAACCATCGGATGATCAGACAATTTTTGTTGCATTTGGACTACTTATTTCCTGATTCTGAACCTTGTTTTTTATATTTTAGGTAGTTATGATAATAAACACATAACAATGGGAACACTGTGGGTAGACATAATATAAATGTGCTGCTGATTCTTCCTTTATTAACCTAGCCCATCTAAATATATTGTCTTTTTTCTCTACAATTTTTGTTGTTGTTGTTCACTTGTAGTTTAATCCTTAGATTGCATCAATAGAGCTCCTAGGGTAACTAGTTTTGAGTTTGGCCAGTGGGAGAAATCAAGAGCATGACACAGGTTAGAGTAAGAGAAAAGTATCCGAATTTCTTTTCCATTTTTCTCCCAGTTTAATAATAAAGTGCTAGGGTGGCTGAATCTTTCCAAAGAAAATTCCTACTGAGGTTTGGGTTGAGAAGGTGGGCTGGGACATTCTTCCTGGATATAGTTACACTGGACTCCCAACAGTAGTTCTTGTGTTGGCCTCTTCAGGTCTGGTAATCAAATTGCATTCTAGACTTAACCCCAGATACTTCAGCGTCTTGGACTGATTTCTTTAACTCTGACTGCAATTCTGTTTATAAATTTGTTCCATTAAATTCTCTTTAGTTAAAACATCTGAGTAGAGTTTTGTCTCTCATCCTTTACTCACACCAGGTGTCACATGATAGTTATTCAGTAAATGCTGTAGAAGAATATGCGTTTCTGGCTTCAGTATTGCTGGATGCTAAAAGGGTCATTGAATCACCATCCTTCTGGATCATGGATCACTTGCAGACTAAACACAGGAATCAGAGATTGACATTTCTCGGATTATCACAGATAAAATTGGATTTGAGAATTTGTCTTAGATGTGTTTTTCTGTCCCCTTTTTTTTTGACGACTGGAATCACCCAGACACGGCAGAGCAGTGAGATAACTACTGCTCCCTTCTCCCCTTTCTGGAGCCAAGACCACGCAGTGTGTCTGACGGAGATGGGGCATTGTTACCAATCACCTGTAAGTAAGTAGGCACAAGTGGAGAGTATCTGAAGTGTACTTCATGTCACAGTGTGTTTATGGTTGCTTCCAGACGTGCTTGACTTGAAATAAAGATACTGTATCAGTGCACTCTCTTCAGTACGGTACAGCAGAGTACACAAAAGCAGTTGGTTGTAGAGGATGCGTGCACATAATGTAGGCCAGCCATGTGAACTAACTTACGTGATTGGACATGTGAACATACATTCACATTTTTGAAAGCTCACAACTTGAAAGTTCATATGTAAAGGACCTATTGTATATGAATGTAGTTTTGCTGTTTGTGGCAGCATGGATGTACTTGAAGGGCATTAAATTGCTAAAATAATGCAGAAAGAGACAAAAAGAAATGCTGTATGATATCACATATAGGTGGAATATCAAAAAATACAATGATATTGTGAAGTAAACAAAAAAGAACCAGAGTCACAGATACAGACCAAACTCGTGGTTACCAGTGGGAGTGGGAAGCAGGGAAATGCAATATAGCATTAGGGAAAAAAGGAATTGTTATGAGAATATATAAAATCATGTGTATGACCCTTTAGAAAATTTCAAGATAGTACAGATTTTAAAGAATGGTTCAGCAAATAAAAATAATAGAATAACATAACATAAAATTTATACATATATAAATATTTGTTGTTGTTCAGTCACTCATTCATGTCTGACTCTGTGATCCATGGACTGCAGCATGCCAGACTTCCCTGTCCTTCACTATCTCCCTGAGTTTGCTCAAACTCATGTCCATTGAGTCCATGATGTCATCCAACCATCTTATCCTCTGTCACCCCCTTCTATTCCTGACCTCAGTCTTTCCCAGCATCAGGCTCTTCATATCAGGTGACCAAAGTTTTGGACCTTCAGCTTCAACATCAGTCCTTCCAGTGAATATCCAAGATTGATTTCTTTTAGGATTGACTGGTTTGATCTCCTGGCTGTCCAAGAGACTCTTCAAAAGTGTTCTCTAGCACCACAATTCAAAAGCATCAGTTCTTCAGCACTCAGTCTTCTTTATGGTCTAGCTCAAACATCCATAAATGACTTCTGGAAAAACCATAGCATTGTCAATATGGATCTTTGTTGACAAAGTGATGTTGCTGCTTTATAATATGTTGTCTAGATTTGTCAAACCTTTTCTTGCAAGGAGCAAGGATCTTTTAATTTCATGGCTACAGTCACTATCAACAGTGGTTTTAGAGCCCAAGAAAATAAAATCTGTCATCGTTTCTATTTTTTTCCCCATCTATTTGCTATGAAGTGACGGGACCCAATGACATGATCTTAGCTTTTGCAATATGAGTTTTAAGCCAGTTTTTTCACTCTTCTCTTTAACCTTCATCAAGAAGGTCTTCAGTTTTTCTTTGCCTTCTGCCTTAGGGTGGCATCACCTGCATATCTGAGGGTATTTTTATTTCTCTGGGCAATATTGATTTCAGCTTGTGTTTTCATCTAGTCCAGCATTTGGCATGATTTACTCTACATATAAGTTAAATAAACAGGGTGACACTATATAGCTTTATCATACTCCTTTCCAAATTTTGAAGCTGTTTGCTGTTCCATGTCAGTTCTCACTGTTGCTTCTTTACCTGCATACAGATTTCTCAGGAGGCAGGTAATGTGTTCTGATGTTCTTATCTGTTTGAAAGTTTTCTATAACTTGTTGTGATTACACAGTCAAAGGCTTTGGCATAGTCAGTGAAGCAGAAGTATATGTTTTTCTGGAATTGCCTTGCTTTTTCTATGATCTGATGGATGTTGGCAATTTGATCTCTGGTTTCTCTACTTTTTCTAAATTCAGCTTGTGCATGTGGAAGTTCTCAGTCCCCATATTCCTGAAACTTAGCTTGAAGGATTTTGAACATTAACTTGCTAGCATGTGAAATGAGTGTAATTGTGTGGCAGTTTGAACATTTCTTGGCATTGCCCATCTTTGGGATTGGAATGAAAACTGACCTTTTCCGGTCCTTTGACCACTGCTGAGTTTTCCAAATTTGCTGGCCTTTTAAGTGCAGCATTTTAACAACATCATCTTTTAGGATTTGAAACTGCTCAGCTGGAATTTCTTCACCTCCACTAGCTTTGTTCATAGTAAAGCTTCCTAAGGCCCACTTGGCTTCATACTCCAGGATGTCTAACTATAGGTGAATGATCACACCGTGATGGCTATCTGAGTCATTAAGACCTTTTTTGTACAGTTCTTCTGTGTATTTTTGCCACCTCTTCTTAATACCTTCTGATTCTGTTAGGTCCTTACCATTTCTGTCCTTTATTGTGCCCATCTTTGCATAAAATGTTCCCTTGATATCTCTAATTTTCTTGAAGATATATCTAGTCTTTCCTAATCTATTGGTTTCCTCTATTTCTTTGCATTGTTCACTTAGGAAGACTTTCTTATCTCTTCTTGCTATTCTTTGGAATTCTGCATTCACATGGGTAAATCTTTCCTTTTCTCCTTTGTCTTTCACTTCTCTTCTGACCTATTTGTAAAGCCTCCAAAAACTTTTGCCTTGTTGCATTTATTTTTCTTGGGGAAAAATAAAAAGTAACTGCCTCCTCTACTATGGAACCTCTGTCCATAATTCTTCAGACACTCTGCTTATTAGATCTTGTCCCTTGAATCTATTTGCCACTTCCACTGTATACTTAGAAACTTTAACAAATTGTTAAACTTAGAACTTGGATATTCTACACAATAGACAAGATCCAATACAAAGGAAAATGTTCTCAATAATTGTTCAAAAACTAGCAAGCATTTCAAGACAACGAGAGTAGAGCATGAAATGGGCTTCTGAAAACAGAAGCATGCTAACTGCACAAGTTGGTCTGCATGAAGCTTGCTATTTCTGCAACACAGTTTGTAAGCAGAGCTGCCGATGGAGTATGGAGGGAAAAAGGAAAGTATCCTAAAACCCACAAAAATATTTTAACAGTGGAAAAGAGAAAGGAAAATTGTGTCCCAAATCAAGTGTTAAATGCTTGTGTAGGGTATGTGCTCAGTCACTAAGTTGATTCTCATTCTTTGCAACCCCATGGATGTAGCCAGTGGGATTTGCTGTCCATGGGAATTTCACTGGCAAGAATATTGAAGTGGGTAACCATTTCCTTCTCCAGCTAAGTGTTTGTGAGACTGTTCACAAAGAAAATCCACCCATCTAGATGAATTTCACAGGACATTCTATTACAAGTGAAAGGGAAACTATTTTTTTACAGAAAAAAGAAGCAAAAATAAACTCTTTGTCAGAATTCACTGTAAGAATATTTCTCAAATTTCCCAAGTGCTTTCTTTTGTTTTAAATCTCGTGAGAAAATGATGACAGGCTGTTAAAATCATGGATCCTCAATAAAAACAATGCACGCACACAAAATCTTTTCCAGTGAGTCAGCTTTTTGCATCAGGTGGCCAAAGTATTGGAGCTTCAGCTTCAGCATCAGTCCTTCCAATGAATATTCAGGACTGATTTCCCTCATGCTGAGAAAGATTGACGATGGGGGAGAAGAAGATGACAGAGGACAAGATGATTGGATAGCATCACCAACTTGCTGGACATGTGTTTGAGTAAGCTCCAGAAGTTGCTGATGGACAGGGAAGCCTGGTGTGCTGTATTCCATAGGGTAGCAAAGAGTTAGACACAACTGAGATGACTGAATGACTGACACAAAATATTCCAAAGAAATAAACAAATTCACATTCAAGTGGTTCTTAGATTGTCTGCCTTTAATGATAAGATCTCTTGTACTAAAATCAGTCCCATTTGACATCTGAGGACATGTTCGTGGGGAGTGGAATGTTTGCCCATTTTGATTCTTCTGCAACAGTGAAAGCTCTGTAAAATATTGTTCATAAAGATCAATAGATATTTCAATAACTCTGTTGTCCAGGAAATTAGTTGAATTTGAAACTGACTCTGAAAACAGAAAGGATTGCATGTACATATTTTGAGAAAACAAAGTGCAAATTGTGGGCATAAGATTAAGACTTTAATAAAATGTCCTTTCAACTAAACATAGAAAGTAGAAACATGGAGGCTTAATATTGGTTTGGGTATGCACCTATTTTCTCTACCTATGATTAAGAAAGTTCACTGATCCACTCTAAATTGAGAAATGCAACCGTATTTCTAGCAGAATATGGGAGGTAGAGGCCTGCTTTTAAAGGAAATCTCAGAAGGACTTAGGAGCAGTAGACATGAATGTGATATTGGGAATAAACCCACATGAGATTCACTAGAACATCTGGGTTCAGAAAGTCAATCATATGCCTCAGTCTTATTCTAAATAATTTCAAATCTCTAATTTCCCTAAAAGCTCTATGCAAGCACACAAAATATTTCAACTTGAAATTTCATGAGCATTCAATTTTATGTTTTCCTTTTCTTTATTACTGAAACTGTCTCCTCTTCAAAATCCAGAGATCTAACCAATGTCCTCCTGATGAACATGTATGTCTTGGGCAGGTCAGGCATGAACAGGATTCTGAAAGTGACAAGGTGATTGGCAAACACCATTTATGTAGGTAATTTGATTGATTCCTCTAAACAAAGAGGCAGTGATTTACTCTTGAAATTTCAGCTAAAAAGATAGAGCTTCCTCTAAAGGAACAGTGAATCGCTAACTCACCTGTGTCACATGGCTAGTATGTCTCAGGGTAGGATTTGAATTCCTGCCTTCAAAAATGCTTTTGACTATTTTTTCAGTCAAAGATAGTTTCAGTTCCTCAACCTAAAAGACATAGTTTGTCCTTTTCTCCTTCACAATTTTTTTAAACATTCCTTTAGCTTTCCCTGAGTCACTGCTTCCCCATTCTCATCAGATTTAGGTTAGTCATAGAACTAATTGAAAGGTGAAAACTGAAAATTTTCAGAAGATTCCTTCTCTGCTTCCTCCAAGTTTGACCTCCATTTACCATGCTGTCTACTTCTCTGCCCTATTTATGACTGATACATTGTTTTCATTACTTACTAATATTTCTATTTAAGCACTAGATTTCAAATCTTTTTGGGCAGTGGTCTGATTCCCACAGCTAGCACAGTCCCCTGAGATAATATTTATGAACTAATATGTACTAAGTATGCCAGCAAATTTGGAAAACTCAGCAGTGGCCACAGGATTGGAAAAGGTCAGTTTTCATTCCAATCCCTAAGAAAGGCAATGTCAAAGAATGTTCGAACTACAGCACAATTGCACTCATCTCACATGCTAGTAAAGTAATGCTCAAAATTCTCCAAGCCAGGCTTCAACAATACGTGAACTGTGAACTTCCAGATACTCAAGCTGGTTTTAGAAAAGGCAGAGAAACCAGAGATCAATTGCCAACATCCGCTGGATCATCAAAAAAAGCAAGAGAGTTCCAGAAAAACATCTATTTCTGCTTTATTGACTATGCCAAAGCCTTTGACTGTGTGGATCACAATAAACTGTGGAAAATTCTGAAAGGGATGGGGATACCACACCACCTGATCTGCTTCTTGAGAGACCTGTATGCAGGTCAGGAATCAACAGTTAGAACTGGACATGGAACAACAGACTGGTTTCAACTAGGAAAAGGAGTACGTCAAGGCTGTATATTGGCACCCTGCTTATTTAACTTATATGCAGAGTACATCATGAGCAATGCTGGGCTGGAAGAAGCACAAACTGGAATCAAGATTGCTGGGAGAAATATCAATAACCTCAGATATGCAGACGACACCACCCTTATGGCAGAAAGTGAAGAGGAACTAAAAAGCCTCTTGATGAAAGTGAAGGAAGAGCGTGAAAAAGTTTGCTTAAAGCTCAGCTTTCAGAAAACTAAGATCGTGGCATCTGGTCCCATCACTTCATGGGAAATAGATGGGGAGGCAGTAGAAACAGTGTCAGACTTTATTTTGGGGGGCTCTAAAATCACTGCAGATGGTGATTGCAGCCATGAAATTTAAAGACGCTTACTCCTTGGAAGGAAAGTTTTGACCAACCTAGATATCATATTAAAAAGCAGAGACATTACTTTGTCAACAAAGGTCTGTTTAGTCAAGGCTATGATTTTTCCAGTGGTCATGTAAGGATGTGAGAATTGGACAGTGAAGAAAGCTGAGCACCGAAAAATTGATGCTTTTGAACTGTGGTATTGGAGAAGACTCTTGAGAGTCCCTTGGACTTCAAGGAGATCCAACCAGTCCATCCTAAAGGAAATCAGTCCTGGGTGTTCATTGGAAGGACTGTTGCTGAAGCTGAAACTCCAATACTTTGGTCACCTGATGCGAAGAGCTCACTTGTTGGAAAAGACCCTAATGCTGGTAAGGATTGGAGGTGGGAGGAAGAGGGGAGGACAGAGGATGAGATGTCTGGATGGCATCACTGACTCGATGGACATAGGTTTGGGTAGACTAAGGGACTTTGTGATGCACAGGGAGGCCTGGCATGCTGTGATTCATGGGGTCACAAACAGTCAGACACAACTGAGTGACTGAACTGATGTGCTAAATAATACAAGGAGTATAAGTGAGTGTTTAATTTAAGACTGTACCACAAGTCTTGTTTATCCTATTTCATGTTACCCTGCATTTCATTGAAGGCATAAGCTCATCCCTGAAAACTGAAAGTCTACACAGAGAGGACATGAGATGAGTGATGAACTTGTTTAAAAACCACAGGAAAGAAAGTAGAGTGGGTGTAACTACTTATAGGTAACTAGTATTGAGTGCTTAATGTGTGTCAGCAATAGGCTTGGCATTAGACAAGCATTCACTCAGTTAATCCTCAAACTCTGAGTGCTTAGTGTTTGTACCTTCATTTACAGATGGGAAACAGAAGCAAGTAGAGGTTTACTATCTTTCCCTGCTGCCTATAGTTTATATATTGTAAGACTTGGGTCAAACAGAATATTAGACACTCTTTGATATCATACTGCTTAGGAAAGAAACATGGCAAGTTGACCCCAAACTACTGATAGCACACAGTGAACAATGTCAGATTCACGATCTCTGAAGGAGAAGATTTAACTTTGGGACCAGGGATGAGGCTGGATCACTCATAGCTTTTATGTAGCAGAGTTTTATTATAAACTATAAAAAGGACAGAGAAAGCTTCTGACATAGGCATCCAAAGGGGACAGAGAGTGCCCCACTCTAGGTTTATTAAGGCCTTACATACTTTTACCAGACCCACTCCCACAACATACATCTTAAATTAGCAAGATTAGAACTATAGAAATAATAGAAACAACAATAGAAAGGTCTTACCAGACCCATTCCCATCACACACATCTTAAGATAACAAGCTTAGTCAGAAGGTTGTTGTCAAGAAGGAGAAACATGCCCTCAAGCAAGATGCATTGTTGTTACATAATCATTAGCACAGAGCTTAAGGAAAGACACCCTTGAACAAGATGAGTTGCTTTGTTCTGTAATCATTAGCTTTGGGCTTAAATAAAGTCAGTCATAAAGATTATTGTCATAATAACTCAGAATTTAGGAAAAAAGTCTTATGTGACTAAGACAAAGGAATGTAGAAAAAAATTTTGTTTCTCTTCTCCTTGAGAGCCCTAGACTCCTTATCAACATACATAAGAATTAACTCTCTCACTATACATTTTCTGGGTAAAATGGCATTCATTTATCCATTAATGCATTCATTCATGTATTCATAGAGTTATCAAATATTCAGAGATAATCCTTTGTTTGCCACTGTATGGTCAATGAAGAAAGTGTAAGAAAAAGACAAAAGATGTTTTCTGTCCTTCAAATGTTTCTGTTTCATGGTGGGAGAGATGTGGCATAGAAGTTGTACAATCAGATTTTAAATAGTTAAGAATTAGTGAAAATTATGTTGGAAAGTGGAAGATAATAAAGCTTGCAATACTCAAAGAACTATAATGCAGTGGGCATAGAGATAGTTTATTAACTCAATGGATATTTGTTGAGAACTCTAGGTTTGGGGATAAATTCTGGCTTTAAATTAGTGAGCAAAATCAGACATGAACCATGGTTCTAACCTTCACGAAGCTGAAAATACTGCAGATGATATAATCATGAGATAATCACACTGGTATATTAAAATTCAGTTCAGTTCAGTTCAGTCGCTCAGTAGTGTCTGACTCTTCGAGACCCCATGAATCGCAGCACGCCAGGCCTCCCTGTCCATCACCAACTCCCGGAGTTTACTCAAACTCATGTCCATCGAGTCAGTGATGCCATCCAGCCATCTCATCCTCTGTCGTCCCCTTCTCCTCCTGCGCCCAATCCCTCCCAGCATCAGGGTCTTTCCCAATGAGTCAACTCTTTACATGAGGTGGCCAAAGTACTGGAGTTTCAGCTTCAGCATCAGTCCTTCCAATGAACACCCAGGACTGATCTCCTTTAGGATGGACTGGTTGGATCTCCTTGCAGTCCAAGGGACTCCCAAGAGTCTTCTCCAACACCATAGTGCAAAAGCATTGATTTTTCAGTGCTCAGCTTTCTTCACAGTCCAACCCTCACATCCATACACGACCACTGGAAAAACCATAGCCTTGACAAGACAGACCTTTGAAGACAAAATAATGTCTCTGCTTTTTAATATGCTATTTAGGTTGGTCATAACTTTCCTTCCAAGGAGTAAACGTCTTTTAATTTCATGGCTGCAATCACCATCTGCAGTGATTTTGGAGCCCCAAAAAATAAAGTCTGACACTATTTCCACTGTCTCCCCATCTATTTCCCATGAGGTGATGGAACCAGATGTCATGATCTTAGTTTTCTGAATGTTGAGCTTTAAGCAAACTTTTTCACTCTCCTCTTTCACTTTCACCAAGAGGCTCTTTAGTTCCTCTTCACTCTCTACCATAACAGTGGTGTCATCTGCATGTCTGAGGTTATTGCTATTTCTCCTGGCAATCTTGATTGCAGCTTGTGCTTCTTCCAGCCCATCGTTTCTCATGATGTACTCTGCATATACGTTAAATAAGCAAGGTGACAATATACAGCCTTGACGTACTCCTTTTCCTATTTGGAACCAGTCTGTTGTTCCGTGTCCAGTTCTAACTGTTGCTTCCTGACCTGCATACAGGCCTCTCAAGAGGCAGGTCTGGTGGTCTGGTATTCCCATCTCTTTCAGAATTTTCCACAGTTTATTGTGATCTACACAGTCAAAGGCTTTGGCATAGTCAATAAAGCAGAAATAGTTGTTTTTCTGGAACTCTCTTGCTTGTCAGTGATCAGCGGATATTGGCAATTTGATCTCTGGTTCCTCTGCCTTCTCTATAACCAGCTTGAGCATCTGGAAATTCACAGTTCACGTATTGTTGAAGCCTGGCTTGGAGAATTTTGAGCATTTACTAGCATGTGAGGTGAGTGCAATTGTGCGGTAGTTTGAGCATTCTTTGGGATTGCCTTTCTTAGGGATTGGAATGAAAACTGACCTCTTCCAGTCCTGTGGCCACTGCTGAGTTTTCCAAATTTGCTGACACATTGAGTGCAGCACTTTCACAGCATCATCTTTCAGGATTTGAAATAGCTCAACTGGAATTCCATCACCTCCATGAGCTTTGTTCATAGTGATGCTTTCTCAGGCCCACTTGACTTCACATTCCATGATGTCTGGCTCTAGGTGAGTGATCACACCATTGTGATTTTCTGGTTCTTAAAGATCTTTTTTGCACAGTTCTTCTTTGTATTCTTGCCACCTCTTCTTTATATCTTCTGCTTCTGTTAGGTCCATACCATTTCTGTCCTTTATTGAGCCTATCTTTTCCTGAAATATTCCCTTGGTATCTCTGATTTTCTTGAAGAGATCTCTAGTCTTTCCTATTCTGTGGTTTTCCTCTATTTCTTTGCATTGATCATTGAGGAAGGCTTTCTTATCTCTCCTGGCTATTCTTTGGAACTCTGCATTCAAATGGGAATATCTTTCCTTTTCTCCTTTGCTTTTCACTTCTCTTCATTTCACCACTATTTGTAAGGCCGCCTCAGTAAACCATTTTGCCTTTTTGCATTTCTTTTCCATGGGAATGGTCTTGATCCCTTTCTCCTGTACAATGTCATGAAGCTCCATCCTTAGTTCATCAGGCTCTCTGTCTATCAGATCTAGTCCCTTAAATCTATTTCTCACTTCCACTGTATATTGATAAGGGATTCGATTTAAGTCATACCTGAATGGTCTAGTGGTTTTCCCTACACTCTTCAGTTTAAGTCTGAATTTGGCAATAAGGAGTTCATGATCTGAGCCACAGTCAGCTCCCGATCTTGTTTTTGCTGACTGTATAGAGCAGCTGCCAAATTTCTATGAATTAAATTATATGATATTTTGAGAACAAATCCTAAAAGGATATGACTTTAAGAGATCAGTCAAGGAAACACTGGAAATATAAAAGGATGAATATAACTAATCCCCACAATATAATATAATATTATATTATTTTATAATAATATTTATTATATAAAATATATAATATTATATACATATAAAATATAAATAATGTTTATAATATTTTGTCATATTTGAATATAATCAAATCCCCACAATGAAACTGAAAAATAGCAAATTATTAAAGATAAAATTTTACCAACAGAGAAAAAGCAAATAATCTGGTGGTACATCTATCTGTATAACCAAAGTAAAAGAAAATGGAAAATAAAATATTTTAAGTACTGAAAGCAAGTTTCTGTCTTTCTACATTCATACCCAAATGAATGCTGCTTTGAGAACTGACAAGTGGTATTCTCAGATAAGTGAATAGGGAGGTACTTTCACTAAAGAGAACTAAGTAAGTGTTTATAACACAGAGAAGAAAACTAAACTGTAAATTAAGAGTGGGAGCAAAAAGAATTGTGAGTGGTACATTTATAATTGTCACTAAAATTAAAGGAATATTGATATTAAGTAATATTTAATATAATTATAATTGCAATCAAATACAATATACATAATATTTAAACTTCATTATAAAACAATTTATTATTAGTGATGTATTCTATACCTGTAAATGACCATTTATAAGTCAGAAGCAGGATGTATTCACAATTAAAATATTCTCAGTTCATTTACTATTTAATTAGCAAAGTAGATGTACTGATTAATGAAGACTAAGTTAAGACAAGTATGCATATACAGTTTATAGGAATTTATTAAAAATAGGTAAAAGAATGTGTCATAGATAAAATAATGTGTCATAGATAAAGAGCAAAGAGAATAGAAACCTAAAAATATGATTTAATTCACAGAGAGTAAAGGAGGAAAAACACATAAAGAAGATTTGTGAAAAGCGCAAATTAAGTTGTTAGAAAATAATCAAAAGTGCCAACCTCCTGGCTACGATAAACAGTGCTGTGATGAACATTGGGGTGCACGTGTCTCTTTCAGATCTGGTTTCCTCGGTGTGTATGCCCAGAAGTGGGATTGCTGGGTCATATGGCAGTTCTATTTCCAGTTTTTTAAGAAATCTCCACACTGTTTTCCATAGCGGTTGTATTAGTTTGCATTCCCACCAACAGTGTAAGAGGGTTCCCTTTTCTCCACACCCTCTCCAGCATTTATTGCTTGTAGACTTTTGGATAGCAGCCATCCTGATTGGGGTGTAATGGTACCTCATTGTGGTTTTGATTTGCCTTTCTCTGATAATAAGTGATGTTGAGCATCTTTTCATGTGTTTCTTAGCCATCTGTATGTCTTCCTTGGAGAAGTGTCTGTTTAGTTCTTTGGCCCATTTTTTGATTGGGTCATTTATTTTTCTGGAGTTGAGCTGGAGGAGTTGCTTGTATATTTTTGAGGTTAATCCTTTGTCTGTTGCTTTGTTTGCTATTATTTTCTCCCAATCTGAGGGCTGTCTTTCCACCTTGCTTATAGTTTCCTTTGCTGTGCAAAAGCTTTTAAGTTTCATTAGGTCCCATTTGTTTATTTTTGCTTTTGTTTCTAATATTCTGGGATGTGGGTCATAGAGGATCCTGCTGTGATTTATGTCGGAGAGTGTTTTACCTATGTTCTCCTCTAGGAGTTTTATAGTTTCTGGTCTTGAAGTAAGCCAGAAAGATAAAGACTATTACAATATACTAACACATATATATGGAATTTAGAAAGATGTTAATGATAACCCTATATGCAGAACAGAAAAAAAAAGACACAGATTTATAGAACAGTCTTTTAGACTCTGTGGGAGAAGGTGAGGGTGGGATGTTTCAAGAGAACAGCATCGAAACATGTATATTATCTAGGGTGAAACAGATCACCAGCCCAGGTTGGATGCATGAGACAAGCGCTCGGACCTGGTGCACTGGGAAAACCTAGAGGGAGTGGGTGGAGAGGGAGGTGGGAGGGGGGATCGGGATGGGGAACACATGTAAACCCATGGCTGTTTCATTTCAATGTATGACAAAATCCACCACAAATAAAAAAAAAAAATTAAAAAAAAAAAGTGCCAACCTCCACAATAAAATAAGATCACTGATTAAAAGGACTCAGGACCTGAAAATAAAAGTTTTGAAATATACATAATAAGCATAACCAACTAAAATCAATAAAAAAATACTGCCCAATATATGTGAATATCAGACTTTCAGACTTTATACATCATAGAAGGGATAGAAACCATAAATGATAAAATGAATAACACTAGTTCAGTACTTGACTAAACCTAATAATGCAGCCTCAATGTATTTAGAAAATACAAAAAAAAGATTGCAAATCCACATAATCTTTCTCCATTTTTGCATAAGAAAATTCAAATGTTTTTAAGGCTATGGAAGATCTTAAAGAATAAATTGCACTAGATGGATGTAATAGGACCCTGCTCTGCTCAGTTCCCATCTCTTGTAAGGACTTTCAGCATCGTATCTTTCCCCCACATGTATCTCAGGAGGAGATGCCAAAGATGGGCAGTAGGGTCCATGACATGGAGAGGTGCAGTATCTGAGTTTCTAAAATATATGAAACAAAAGGAGCATAGGAAGCACTGTTCAATACTGTGTAATAATTTAAGTGGGAATACAATTTGAAAAAAGGAGTTACATGTATATGTATAACTGTGTCCCTTTGTTGTACACCTGAAATTAACAGAACATTTTTAATCAACTCTGCTCCAGTATAAAATAAAAATTAAAAAGAAAAATGTTGCATTGCATGAAGGTATTGCCTGTTAGTTACTGAAACTGGGGTTTTTATATTAGTTTATATTTTGGCTGTGTATTCGAAATAGTTCATAACAAAAAAAAGTGAAACCACAGACTAGTTTTATGATAGGGATATAAATTGTTTTAAAACATTAACAGAATAATAAAAGTATTCTATAGGATATATGACATTTACATCAAAAATCTCATGAATGAGAATTCTAAAGGTGTGTCTTAGAGTAATAATCTGAGATTCCCAAAGATCTTCATTCTTATATAATTTGGATAAAAGAAAACAAAAGAAAAATACCAACAGACAATACACATGCATTGTTGACAAGCTCCTGGAAAATACATTGGAAATCATTAAGCCCTAGAAATCTAACAAAATGTCACTGCCTTAGCATAATTTTGTAATTCTATCTGGTAAAACTGTGTATCTTTATAGGTAATGTGGACATAATAATCTGCCCTTTATTAATTTTATAGAGCACTTGCAATTATGTTTGATCTTGTATTTTAATTTATATGTGGTATTTGTTTAATATATTGAGTCACAACTAACTATTTGAAAACATTTTTCCAGGTCTAATATGTGAATTACAGAAAGAAAAGCAATAGTCTATAGCCAAAATGATTTAATTTAAAGTACTCACTAATTGACAAGAGAATATGGATAAGTGATATACAAGTGACCAAAATATCTATCCTATTTGGCAAATAATTTCTCTTGAGTCACTCTCCTTATTGCTTTTTTAACAATTCCTCCCCCAAGACATATTCCTGACTAGATAGAGCTCAAATTGGAATCTTCTGAGTCACCTGCACTGCAGGCATTCTTTATTGTTGAGCTAATGGGGAAGCCGCCTATCAATTCTAAAAATTGTGAATCCCGGTGTCATACACTTGAAACTTATAAATTATAAATCAATTATAAGTTAATTTAAAAAAGTTTAAATATATAAATAAGTACCAACTGAAAACAATAAAAAGTGCTCCTGAAGATTTATGATTATCAGAAGCAACTTTTAGATTTTAAGTATCAGAGATGGGATAGAAACTATAAATGATATGAGGAATAATACTAGTTTATTACTTGACATAATATAATAATATAAATTCAATATTTAAATAATTATGAAAAGAAAGAGAAAAATTCACAAACTTCTCTCTCATGTTTTATGTATGAAATAATAAACATGTGTGAGGATACTGAAGATCTGAAAAAAAGCAGAAAAATTAACTAACTTGGCCGACTGAAACAATGTTCTGCTCAACTGCCATCTCTTCCGAGAGTTTTCCAGCACCAAAAGACCCAACTTGTATGCCTCAGGAGGAGATGCCAAAGGTGAGCAGTGGGGTCGATGACATGGAGATGTGTGAAAATCCTAAACAAAAGTGCCATAGTGTGCATGCTTACTGATAATTAGTTATGCATAGTCAACTGCTCTTTACATTATTTTCTACTTCTGGCTGTGAGCTGTTAACAGTTCATAACAAAAAAAAGATACTAAATCAAAACACAGTATCATTTTAAAGTAGAAAGCATATTGGTAAAACAAACAAACAAAAATCAAAATAAATAAGTTTTTAAAAAACCTAAAGTAAATTTGGCATTTCTCTCAAAAGGTTTATGAATTAGGATTCCATTACACCAGTACTAATATCTACATATATTTCTTAGAATAATAACTTAAGATACCCAATGATCTTCACTGATATATAAGATGAACAAAGGAAAAACCAACCAAAAGAAGCAAAGAAAGAAAAACCTTTCTTTCTAATATGGTTGACAGGTTTTGGTAAATAGTTTGCAAATTATTAAGCCCTCCAAATCAACCAAATTGTCATTGCCTTAGCATCCTTTGGTAAATCTGTCTTTCATAAATTTCTACCATTATGAGTACTATGGGTAGAATTATCTGACGTTTATTAATTTTACAGAACAATAGCAGTGCTTTTATTGATTTCAGCATGGTGGGTGGTGGTGGTTTAGTCACTAAGTCCTGGCAAATTCTTTTTTTTTTTTCTGTTTTTTTTTTTCATTTATTTTTATTAGTTGGAGGCTAATTACTTTATAATATTGTAGTGGGTTTTGTCATACATTGACATGAATCAGCCATAGAGTTACATGTATTCCCCATCCCGATCCCCCCTCCCACCTCACTCTCCACCCGATTCCTCTGGGTCTTCCCAGTACACCAGGCCCGAGCACTTTCTTGAGACTCCATGGACTGTAGCCTGCCAGGCTCCTCTGTCCATTCAATTCTCCAGGCAACAATATTTGATGAGCACAATATTCTCCAGGAAATGGGTTGCCATTTCCTTCTCCATTCAAGGTGGTAGTTGTTTTAAATACAGTAAAGTAACACAAACTAATGACTGTACAAATTCTTTCAAGTCTCATAGGTGAATTACAAAAGAAAAAGACAAGTCAATGAGAAAAAGTGACTTATTAGTTGAACATTTTCTCTAATTGGTCAGAGAAAACAATTATACTACATACCTCTGACTAAATGTGTACCTGATTTGACAAACAATTTCTCTTGAAACACTTTCCTGTTGCTCTTTTAACATCTTTGTTCCAAAGGCTGTAGGTCAAAGGGTTTTGCATAGGACTCACAAAAACATAAAAAACAGCTGCAATTTTGGCCTGCTCTACAGGAGCCTCAGAAGGCGACCTTAGATACATCCAGAACAGTGTTTCATAAAACATAGTGACAACTGTCAGATGAGACCCACGGGTGGAGAAGGACTTGCAACTCCCTTCTGGAGAATGCACTTGCAGAATGGCTGTAAAGGTGACAACATAGGAGATGAGGATGATGGTGAGAGAAAACATGAGGTTGGAACCAGCCACCACAAGCATGGCAGTTTCATTGGCATAAGTATCTGAGCAGGCCAGGACTAAGAGCGGTGGGTCCGCACAGTAAAAGTGGTTGATTTCGTTGGGTCCACGGTAGGAGAGATGGAGCATCAGGATGGCCTGGGTAAGACCATTTGCAAAACCATAAATATAAGATATGGCAACAAGAGAGAGGCAGACACCTCGGGACATTTTGTTGCCGTGTAACAAGGGTTTGCAGATGGCCGTGTACCAATCATAAGCCATTGCTTTGAGCGTATAGCTATCTGTGAGCCCCAAGGAAATGAAAAAGTCAAACTGTATAAAGCAACCAAGGAAGGAAATGTTTTTTTTTTTTTCTTAGATGAGAGATTGGCCAGCATCTGAGGAGTGATGTTGGTGGCATAACAGAGATCTACAGAGGAAAGGTGGCTGAGGAAGAAGTACATTGGAGTCTGAAGCTTTGAGTCAGTTCTGATTAACAAAATCATGCTCATGTTGCAAATGACTGTGATCAGCTAGATGACTAGGAAGACCACAAAATGGACAGGCTGCAAGTCAGCTCGATCTGTCAGTCCCAGGAGAATAAACTCAGTCACATCTGTGTAGTTTTCCTTTAACGTTGTGTTTGCTCAGCTTCCATTGATTTCTAAAACAAAGGAAATAAAAATTAATTGGTCCTTTGTCTTTTTTCCATTACTCACATGGTGTCATCTGATGCCTACCTCTCTCAAACTTCTAAATACATGTCGTATAAATGTCTGATTCATGTCAGTGTATGGCAAAAACCAGTGCAGTGTTGTAAAGTAATTAGACTCCAATTAAAATAAGTAAATTAATTTTTTTAAAAAGTAACCTAAGAGACTTCCCTGGGAATCCAGTGGCCCTACAATGCAAGGGGCGAGAGTTTGATCCCCAGATAGGAAGCTGAGATCCCACATGCCTCATTGATTAAAACAAAACAAAACAAAATATAAACTGAAGCCATATTGTAAGAAATTCAGTAAATACTTTAAAAATTGTCCACATTGAAAAATTCTTTAAAAAAGCACAGAAATATCCTAGTAAGTATGTATTTGATGTTTTCAATAGTTAACTTAATGTAAAGTTTCTTTACATAAAATAGTCATATTTTCCAATGCTTTTCTGCAAGTCTTTTCCTATATGAAAATCTTTTATCTTTTCTGCAATTCATTCTCATTAATTGGTCACTGACATTTCCTCTTAAACATTGCTTTTCTTTGAAATTACAATCCTTTGTTTTCAGTGTAATTTTGGTGCAGTGTCTAAACAATCAGTCAATAAAGCTCATGCATTTTCTTAGCTGAGTGGACTTAAGGAAGTAGAACAGATAGATACTTACAGGACAGTGTCTGTCTACGTGCCACTCTAACCTCAGGGACATTTTAAGTTAATCCCTCCCATCGCAACATAAAGTGATGCCTGTTCACTTCATCCACTCTTGCCTGCCTCACGTGGCCCTCACATCACCAAAGCTTGTTTCACTTTTAAGACTTCTCAGGCTATCCTTAGCTTTGTATATTATAGCCAATTATTGAGGGCATAAATTGGTTCATGGAACACAAAAGTAAGTCATTTCTTTTTTCTATAAAAATAGATAAGCATACATTACACAAAAATATATGTATTTTTATACAAACACACAAATGTGTATCATTGATATTAAATATTAAATGAGGGACTAATTAGGGGAAAATAATATATTAAAAGTTTTCTCTTGGGGGAGGAGACAATTATTTTAAAATGATTGTCAGACACATCCCCAAACTGTAATGATTTTGCTGAAACTATCCCTCATTTTAACTCTTACAGAGTTACCCTCTTACAGAGGGTAAGAATAAATTCTAAGATGCAGATTTGATTCAAGTTCTTTAAAACATGTAAATGGTCACACTGATAATAATAATTATATTACCTATAAAACTGTGATATTATGTGAAAAATCATAAGGTGCACTTCTCAACTTTTGTGAATGATAGAGGAGACCATAAAGGCAATGCTGGAAAAGTCTATACTTTTGTTCAATAGCAGGAAATAACTAGTCATTGTGATAATGACTCTTATTAAAAGCTACAATACAGGGATGGACACAGATCACGTTTAAAAGCACTTTGTAAATGAAGAACCACCCCTGCTTTCTCACCCGTTTACACTACTTCCTTATCCTGCTGAGATATTTGAATTTATTGACCAGGGTGGTAAAATGCAAGTGAAAGTGAAAGTCACTCAGTCATGTCCAACTCTTTGTGACCCAGTCAACTATACAGTCCATGGAATTCTCCTGGCCAGAGTTCTGGAGAAGGTAGCTTTTCCCTTCTCCAGGGGATCTTCCCAACCCAGGGATCAAACCCAGGTCTCCCGCATTGCAGGCAGATTCTTTACCAGTTGAGCCACAGGGAAGCCCATGCTGAAGTCATCTAAATCAATGAAATCACAATCATTTGGTTTCTTTTATAAGCTCCTATGCTTATTGTCATAACAAGCAAACATTATTTTATTTCTAGATTGTTTCTTTAATCTCAATACTTATTAAATCATCAATCAAGACCCCCAAATAATTAACATCTCCATTCCATTTTTACTGTGTGGAAATGAGGCAATGCAAGCAGTCAACATGTTAGATCATTTGCCTGAATTCTTCATGGTTATGACATTTCTTCACAAAAACAGAGCACCACATCCTACATGATGCGGCAAGGAAAACTCAGAGAGAAGTGGGCAGAAATGGCTCTGGAGTCTAACAAGCTTTGTTCTCTGGACAGTCACCCTCATGCTGAGGCTCTGTCATGTGGTCTTTGATCTATTTTTTTTTCCCATTATTTCACTCCAAGGTACATTTATAAATATTTGTACTATGAGAATAATAGAAGAGTTTAAACCTGCTTATTTTTTTCATCTGTATGTTAATGAAGGTGGTAATTTTCACTTAATGAGGTCTGAGGTAAGTGTCCAAAACAATTAGTCCAATACTTAGAAATGACTCCTGAATCTGAGAGTCACATTTTAGCATTTGTCAAGCTGACTGTATCTTACATTTGATGTGTGCTTATGGCATCCTCTTTTGTGGGGTAAACATAGAATATCACTTGCATCAGTGATTGGTGGCAATTAGAGGAGGCAATATGGGAGAAAGTGGACTTCACTGGTCACCCAGACAGTTAAGAAATGCCTGCAATGCAGGAGACGTGGGTTCAATCCCTGGTTGGGGAAGACTCCTGAGTAGGGGATGACTACCCACTCCAGGATTCTTACAAGCCTGGTGAGCTATGGTCCATGCAAAGATTTGCACATGACTGAGTGATGAGCACATTCACTTTTTTTTTTCACTTTCATAGTAGAAAGTACTCAATAACAGTAATTACTTAGCTGATGGTCTAGGTAGCACTAATACTTTTTTACCCACATTACAGAGAAAGAGAAGAAAACCAACTTAAAAAAAACTTTGCCTAAATTATAAAATAATAATGATTTTCATACAACTTTCAATGAAGAATGTTTCTCACATTGTACTTATTCTAAATATGTACTGTTATTTTTTATGCAAACTCAGATTTTTTTATTGACTGACTTTAGAATTGTTTATAAAAGCATTTGCTAATTTATAAAAATAGATTTCAGGCCATAATTTTATTTTTATTGATTAAAGTATCTATTTATAATTTTCAAAATATATTTTAACAATACCAAGTCCTACCTGTGAGAGGAGAGTGATTTCCTAGGGACATCACTGATGTGAAGAACCTGAGAAATTTATACCAGAATGTCACAGATGGACCAGCTCCTTAAGGTTCAATTATTCTTCATAGAAAACCATTTAGGCTACAAACAAACATGAGCATTTAACTTTTTAAAAAATCTTAAGTTCATTGAAGACATGACTTCTTGCCACACCCCAAGATCATCAGGGAATCAAATTTCCTGAAATGGTAAAGCAATGGGACTCATTGTTTTAAATTAAGCCTAAATGTCTTGATTTTTTGAGCTGATTGGGGCATATATTAAGTTCTCCATATTGTATAGATATTAAGTTATACTAAATTAGATATGCATACTGGTCCAATAAACATTGACTTTATGTTATTAGATTATGTCAAGCGATAAACAAGTTTTATTCCTAACATCATGTCTAGTTTCTATCCCAGCTCTAACACTTAAAATCTAAAAGTTGTTTCTGACATTCACAGATCTTCAGCAGTTCATTTTATTGTGTTTAAATTTTCAACATGCAAGATAGAAGAGTGCATGATGTAGGAAAACCACTGGACAATCAGGCAACTTTAGTTAGTTGGACTACTTATATCCTGATTCTAAACCTTCTTCTTTGTATTATAAAATAATAAATATTTAGCAAAGAGAATACGGTGGCTATACTAATAACATAAATGCATGGTGATTCTTCTTTTGTCAGCCTAGCCCATCGAGACCTAAGGTCTTTTTTCTCTACATTTTTTTTGCCCACCTGAAGTTTAATCCTTAGATTCCATCATTAGAGCTCCTTTGGTTTCTAATTTATGAGTTTGGCCAGTGGGAGAAACCAGGAGCATAACAGAGGTGAGAGCATAGTCAAAAAGTATCCAAATTTCTTTCTCATTTCCCCCCAGTTTCACAATGAAGTGCTAAGGAGGCTGCATTCTTTCAAGGAAAATTCCCGCTGAGGCATGTGTGGAGATGCAGCCTGGGATGTTCTTCCTAGATATAGTTTTCCCGAACTCTTTGTGTTGGCTGCTTCAGGTCTGGGATTTATTTACCTTCTGAACTTAGCCTCGAGGTGTTTCAACTACTTGGACTGATTTCTTTAACACTGCCTGTGTTCTCTTTATTAAGTTAAATTCTTTCCGTTAAATTCTCTTCTGTTAATGAGTATAATTTTGTTTTGCCTCCACAGAGTTTGACCTCCATTCACCATGCTGTCTACTTCTCTGCTTTACCCTTGACTAACACACTATGCTTTCATTACTTACTTATATTTCTAGTGTCATTGCTAGAATTCAAATCTTTGTCAGCAGAGGTGTCATTTCCATAGCTAGCACAGTTCCTGGAGATAATAGTTATGAACCAATATGTCCTAAATACTTCAAGGAGTGTGCAATGTGTATTTATTGAGGACTGTAAAACAGCTCTTAGTTTTCCCTCTCTCAGGTAAACCTGCATTTCATTGAATGCATAATCTCAGCTCTCAAACTGAAAGTCTACAGAGAGAGGATTTGGGATAATGACAAACTTGTTTAAAGGTCACAGGAAAGAAAACACCTGGGAGTAATTAGTTATAGATAACAGGCACTGAGTAATCAATATGTGCCAGCCTTAGGCTTAACAGCTTCACAAGCATTAGCTCAGTTAAACTTAAAAATGGTGTAGGTTCTTAATATTAGTACATTCATTTTACAGATAAGAGACTGAAACAAGTAGAGGTTAATTAACTTTCCCTGGAACCTACAGTTAATACATTGTGAGGCTTGGATCAAACAGATTATTAGTCTTCGATATCGTATTGCTTAGAAAAGAAATGTGGCACGTTCACACAATGCTGCACATTCTCTGGGTATAAAGGTATTCACGTATCGATTAATCCATTCATTCTTAATCTGTTCATTCATCCATCCACATAGATGTCAAATATTCAGAGAAAATCTTCTGTTTGCCACTGTGCAGTCAATGGAGAAAGTGTAAGAAAAAGATAAAGATGGTTTTTGTCCTTCAATTGTTTTTACCTTCAATGGTAAGAGGCATGAGGCATAGAAACTCTACAGTCAGATTCTAAATAATTTAGATTGAATAAAAATTATGTTGGAAAGTGGAAGGGAGTAGATCTTTCACTACTCAAAGAACTGTAATGCAAAGGTCACAGTGATAGTTTATTAACTCAAGTGATCTTTATTCAGAATATCTCTACTCTGACTTTAAATTAGTGAGCAAAGCTAGACAAGGACCTAAGACCTGGCCCTCATGACACTGACAATACTGGGGATAATATAATCATGAGTCAGTCACAGTGATAATGTTAAAAATGCAGTTTGAAAATTTCTATCAATCAAAGTTATATGATATTGTGAGAATATATCCTTTTAGGATATATATATATATATATACATATGTATATATATATATATATATATCCTTTTAGGATATATATATAGGAATCTGTTTTTCTACATTCATACCCAAATAAATTCTCCTTTGAATGGACAAGTGATGTTATCAGATAAGTGGATAGAGAGGGACTCTCACTAAAAGAAGTGCTTAAGGATATATATCACACAGGAGAAAACTAAACCAGAAACGAAGAGTGAGTGCCATATAACAGTGAGAGAAAAATCGATAAATGTCATGAAAATTAAAGGAACACAAACATTGAATCACCATTTAATATAATTATAACTGTAATCATAGACAATATAGATAATATTTAAAGTTCATTAATATTTATTAATTTACTATTAATGATTTATTCTATACCTAGTTAGAAGCAGGATGAATTCATTATTAAAATATTGTATGTTCCTTTTATTATTTAACAGCAAAGTAGATGTACTGATTAATGAAGACTAAGTTAAGACAAGTATGCATACACAATTTAAGGGAACTTATTAATAATAAAAAATAGAATGTGGTATAGTCAAACAAGGATTAAAAAGGAAGGAAAGTTACAAAATATGATTTAATTCACAGTAAGTAAAGAGGAGAAAAAGCATAAAGTTTGTGAAAAGCACAAACTAAGTTGTCAGAAATATTCAAAAGTGTCAATATCCACAATAAAATAAGAAATAGTGATCAAAAGGACTCCAAGCCTGAAAATAAAAAAGGCAAAATAAACATACTAGACATAACCAACTAAAAACAAACAAATAAAACAGCCAAGTATATGTGAATATCAGACAAGTCACACTTTTAGACTCTATACATCACAGAAGGGATAGAAAGTATTAATGATAAAAGAATAATACTAGTTCAGTACTTGATAAGACTTAATAATATAGTCTCAATAGTTTTAAAAAACTACAAAATAAAATAGGCAAATCCATATCATCTTTCTCCATTTCCATGTATGAAGATGCAAACATCTGTAAGGACACTGAAGATCTGATAAAAGAAAATTCACTAGACAGATTTGATAGGACCCTGCTCTGCTCAGTTCCCATCTCTTCTAAGCATGTTTCAGTGTCATGGTCTTTCCCCCAAATATGCCTCAGGAGGAGAGGCCAGAGATGAGCACTAGTGTCCATGACGTGCAGAGGTGCAGGATCTGAGTTTCTAAAACAGTGAAATAAAAGAACCTGCTCTTATGACACAGAGAAGGCTGTTCAGTGTTCTATAATAATCTAACTGGGAAAACAATTTGAAAAATATAGATACATGTATAGGTATGACCAAGTCATTTTGCTGTACACCTGAAACTAACACAATATTGTTAATCAACTATGCTCCAAGATAAACATTTCAAAAATGAAAAATGTGGCATTGTGTGTTATATTAATTGCTAGTTATCCTGACACTGGTAGCCTTTGTGTTGGCTTATATTTTGGATGTGTACTGGAAATAATTCATAGTAACAACAACAAAATAAAACCTCTAAGCTAGTTTTATAATAGGGATATAAATAGCTTAAAACACTTAAAAGAAATAATAAAAATATTCTCTAGGATATTTAGGATTTACATCAACAATCTTATGAATGGGGATTCTGTTGGACCAGTATTAATATCTAAAGATATATCTTGGAGCAATAACCTGAGATTCTTAAAGATCTTCATTCCTATATAATTTAAATAAAAAATACAAAAGAAACAATCCAACAAACAAGTTTACATGTTTGGTGACTATGTGTAATGTAGATAGAATACTCTGTCTTTTGCTAAGTTTATAGAGCAATGACAGTGCTGTTTGGTCTTGTGTCTTAATATATGTGTGGTGCTATTTTAATATACTGACAAAACTAACAATTTGATAACATTCTTCTTCTTTTTTTAATAACATTCTTCTAAGTCTCATAGGTGATTTATGAAAGGAAAACAATAGTCAATAGCCAAAATGATTTGTTAATTTAAAGTGCTCACTGATCGATCAGAGAATACAGATATGTTACATACCTGTGACCAAAATGTCTATGCTATTTGGCAAATAATTTATCTTGAATTGATCTTCTTACTGCTTTTTAAACATTTCCTCTGCCAGTGGATCTTCCCAATCCAGTTCTGAAACCTGTATTTTGTGAGTTGCCTGCACTGCAAGCAGATCCTTTACCATTGCGCCACTGGAGAAGCCTCTTTAACAGTTCTAAAAATTGTAAATCACTATGCTGAACACCAGGCTTCCCTAAAGAATCTACCCACAATGCAGGAGACCTGGGTTCGATCCCTGAGTTTGGAAGATCCCCTAGAGGGGCATGTCAACCACTCGAGTATTCTTGCCTGGAGAATCCCCATGGACAGAGGAGCCTGGCAGGCTACAGTTCATGGGATCACAAAGAGTCAGACATGACTGAGTGACTTTCAAATGTTATATACCTGAAACTTAAAATTACAAATCAGCTCTAAATCAGTAAAAAAAAAAAAAAAAAAGAACAACTCGATTGACCAAACAGAACCCAGTTCTGCTCAACGCCGCTCTCTTCTGAAGAGTTTCCAGAATAGGGAGCTTCCCCAACCTGTATGTCCCAGGGGGAGATGCCAAAGGTTGAGCAGTCAGGCCTATGACATGGAGATTTGTGCAAATTTGAAACAAATTGTCCTTGTGTGAAAACTTAATGATGATTAGGTATACTTCAAAAAGTGCTCTTTATATTACTCACTGTTTTTGTCTGTGAGCTGTTAACAGTGCATACTATAAAAAAAAAAAAGTGAAAGCCAATATAAGTTAATGCCAGAGGTATACTGGTAAAAAATATAGAAAGAAATTTAAAAAAAAATCTAAAGGAAATTTGGCATTTCTGTCAACCATTTAATCAATGAGGATTCCATTAGACCAGTACTAATATCTAAATATAGTTCTTAGAGTAATAATTGAAGACACCCAAAAATCTTCTTGGATATATAATGTGAACAAAGGAAAAAACCAACCAAATAAGCAAAAAACTTTCCTCCTTACAAGACTGACAAGTTTTGGAAAATAATTTGGAAAATTTTAAACCCCTGAAGTCAAACATGCATTGTCATAGCATCATTGGTAATTCTGTCTTTTATAACTTTCTACCTTTATGAATACTGTGCACAAAATTATCTGTCCTTTACTAATACAAAAAAAAAAAAACAAAACAATGCTGTTTGGTCTTGTCATTGAATTTCCATGCGGTATACATTTTAAATACACTGAAATGACACAAGCTAATGATCTGACAGATTCTTCCACATTTCATAAGTGAATTGCAAAGGGAAAAAAATAAGTCAATGACAAAAAGTGACTCATTAATTTAAAATTCTCTGCAATCAGTCAGAGAGTACAAATATGTTACAGACCTCTGGCCAAATGTGTACCTAATTTTACAGAAAATTTCTCTTGAATAACTTTCCTTATTGCTCTCTTAACATCTTTGTTCCGAAGGCCGTAGGTCAAAGGGTTTAGCACAGGACTCAGAAAGATATAAAAAACAGCTGCAATTTTGCCCTGCTCTACAGATGCCTCAGAAGGTGGTCTCAGATACATCCAGAACAGTGTCCCATAAAACATAGTGACAGCTGTCAGATGAGACCCACAGGTGGAGAAGGCCTTGTGCCTCCCTTCTGGAGAACGCACT
The DNA here is from genome assembly GCA_020226075.1 of Hydropotes inermis. Classification (NCBI taxonomy): domain Eukaryota; kingdom Metazoa; phylum Chordata; class Mammalia; order Artiodactyla; family Cervidae; genus Hydropotes; species Hydropotes inermis. The sequence continues at coordinate 58,377,687 of CM035289.1, forward strand.
TGCAGAATGGCTGTAAAGATGGCAATGTAAGAGACGAGGATGATGGTGAGAGAAAACATGAGGTTGGAACCAGCCACCACAAGCATGGCAGTTTCATTGGCATAAGTATCTGAGCAGGCCAGGACTAAGAGCGGTGGGTCCGCACAGTAAAAGTGGTTGATTTCGTTGGGTCCACAGAAGGAGAGATGGAGCATCAGGATGGTCTGGGTAAGACCATTTGCAAAGCCGTAAATATAAGATGTAGCAACGAGAGAGAGGCAGACACCTCGGGACATTTTGTTGCCATATAACAAGGGTTTGCAGATGGCCATGTAGCGGTCATAGGCCATCACTGTGAGCATATAGCTATCTGTGAGCCCCAAGGAAATGAAAAAGTCAAACTGTATAAAGCAACCAACGAAGGAAATGGTTTTTCTCTTGGATAGGAGATTGACCAGCATCTGAGGAGTGACATTGGTAGCATAACAGAGATCTACAAAGGACAGGTGGCTGAGGAAGAAGTACATTGGAGTCTGAAGCTTTGAGTCACTTCTGATTAATAAAATCATGCTCATATTGCCAATGACTGTGATCAGGTAGATGACTAGGAAGACCACAAAAAGGACAGGCTGCAAGTCAGCTCGATCTGTCAGTCCCAGGAGAATAAACTCAGTCACTTCTGTGTAGTTTTCCTTTAACATTGTGTTTGCTCAGCTTCCAATGAAGTCTAAAGTAAATGAAATAAAAATGCATTTTTTTTTTTGTCATTTTCCATTAGTAACATCATTTCATCAATGCCTACTTCTTTTAAACTTCTAAATACATGTGGCATAAAGAAGTTATATAGGGGACTTTCCAGGTGATCCAGTGGTTAAAACTTCATTTTTCAAGGCAGGGAACAAAGATTTGATCCCCTTTTAGGGAGCTATGATCCCACATGTCTAGTGGCCAAAAAAAAAAAAAAAAAATGTGAAGCAGAAGCAATACTATAAGAAATTCAGTAGTCTTTAAAAATGTTCCTCATCAAATTTGTCTTTAAATATCCAGAAATAACCTAGTAATCATGTACTAGATGCTTCAATATTTAATTTAAAATAGAGCACATTTACATAGTTTCAAATGTTTTTCTGCAAGTCTTTTCATGGTTGAGAAACTTAGATCTTTTCTACAAATCATTATCATGAATTGGTCACTTACACTCCCTTTAAATATTGCTTTTCTTTAAAACTATGATTCTTTTTTTCAGAATAATTTTGATGTAGTGTCTAAAGTGTCAGCAATTGAAATTCATTGTTTTTCCCCCACAAGTGGATGATTTAGGAAAATGGAACAGATAGATCTTTATAGAACCAGTGTCTATCTACCTGCCACTCTAACCAGAAGGTTATTTTCTAGGTAGTCGCTCATCCTGTGTTGCATGTTCATTTTATCCACCCTTGCCTACCTCAGGTGACCCTCAGGTGACCCTAATGTGACCAAATCTTAATTCAGTAAGATATCCCAGGCTATTCTTAGCTTTGTATATTTCAGCCAATTATTTAGGGCAATAATTGGCTTATGGGACTCAAGATTAAACCAGTGTTTTTGTATAAACAACAGGGAAAAATACAGTACCTAAACAATATGTGATTGTTTTTATATATATCCACATTTATCAGTGGTATTAACTATTAAGAGAATGAATAAATTGGGTAAAATTATGTGTTAAAAATGTCCCTTTGAGGAGAATACAGTCTTTTAAAATGTGATTGACAGACCCATCCCCAAACCATAATAATTTTGTTGTAACTTTACCTCATTTTAACTCTTTCAGAAAATAAGAATAAACTGTATGATAGGGGTTCAGTTTGAGTTCTGTAAAGGTCACACTGTTAATAATAATCATATTATCTATAAAACTGAGACAGTATGTAAGAAATCATAAAGTGTTTTTCTCAAATTTCATACATGATAAAGGAGACCATCTCCTTGGAAGAAAATCTATGACGATCCTAGATTGCATATTGAAAAACAGAGACATTACTTTACTGACAAAGGTCTGTCTAGTCCAAGCTGTGGTTTTTCCAGTAGTCATGTATGGATGTAAGAATTGGACCATAAAGAAAGCTGAGCACCTAAGAACTGATGCTTTTGAACTGTGGTGTTGGAGAAGACTCTTGAGAGTCCCTTGGACTGCAAGGAGATCCAGCCAGTCCATCCTAAAGGAAATCAGTCATGAACATTCATTGGAAAGACTGATGCTGAAGCTGAAACTCCAATACTTGGGCCACCTGATGTGAATAACTGACTTAGCAAGGAAAACTTAGAGAGAAGTGGACAGAAGTGGCTCTGGGCACTATAAAGCTTGGTATTCTTGACAGACACTCTCAACCTGAGTCTCTGTCTTGTGGCCTTTGATCTATTTCTTTTTCCATTGTGAAACCACTCCATGGTATATTTTTAAATATTTGTACCAGGAGAAAAATAGAATTTAGCTCAGCTGGTAAAGAATATGCCTGCAATGCAGGAGACCCCATTCTGATTGCAGGGTCCAGAAGATCCGCTGGAGAAGGGATAGGCTACCCACTGCAGTATTTGTGGGCTTCCCTGGTGGCTCAGATGGTAAAGAATCTGCCTGCAATGCAGAAGACCTGGGTTTGATCCCTGGGTTGGGAAGATCCTTGGAGGAGGCCATGGCAACCCACTCCAGTATTCCTGCCTGTAGAATCCCATGGTCAGAGAAGTCTGGCAAGCTACCACCGATGGGGTTCCAAAAAGTCAAACACGACTGAGTGACTAAGCACACAGCACAGAAACTGTTCAATACCTAGTCCTACCTGTGAAAGAAGAGTGATTTCCCAGTGATAGCACAGATATGAAGAAGCTGAGGAATTTATACCAAAATTGTCACAGAGGGATCAGCACCCTAGGGTTCAATTATTTCTCACAGAAAATCATCTAGACTATAAAACACCATGAGTGATTTACTCTTTTTACATCTTAAGCCCATTGAGGACATGATTCTTGGCTCTCCCCAGTATCTTCAGGGAATCAAATCTGAAATGGTATACTAATGGGACTCATTGTTTTTTTTTTTTTTTTTTTTAACTTATGCCTAAATGTCTTGATATTTTGAGACTTGACTTGGGGAAGTTAAGTTTTCATGCAGAGAGAAGACTGAATGATATAGGAAAACCATCAGATGGTCAGATAACTTTTGCTGCATTTGAACTACTTATTTACTGATTCTGAACATTGCTCTTTATATTTTAAATTGCTGTAGCAATAAATACCTAGCAAAGGGAACACCATGGATATACAGATAATATAAATGTGCTGATGCTTCCTTTGTCAGTCTAGACCATCTATACAGCTTGTCTTTTTATTTTCTTTCTTTTCTTTTTTTCCCTACCTGGAGCTTAATCCTTAAATTCCATCAATAGAGCTCTTCAAGTGTCTAGTTTCCACCTGAGTTAGGCCAGTGGGAGAAACTAGGAGCATAACAGAGTTGAGAGGAAGAGAAAAGTACCCAAATTCCATTTTCATTTTCTCCCCGTTTCACAATGAAGTGTTAAGGTGGCTGCCTCTTTTCAAGGAAAATTCCTGCTGAGGTGTGTGTTGAAAAGGTGGCCTGGCACGTTTTTCCTGGATCTCTGACAGAGGCCCTTGTGTTGACTACTTCAGGACTTGTATGAAAATCACCTTATGAACTTAGCCTCCAGATGCTTCAAATTCTTGGACTGATTTATTTAACACTGCCAGTATTCTCCTCATTGAATTAAATTCTTTCCATTAAATTCTCTTCAGTTAAAACATGTGACTAGAATTTTGTTTTGTTTCACATCCCTGAGCTCAGACCAGAGTGTTACACAATAATTTCTCAATAAATGTTGTGACTAAAGTGAAATTTCTGGCTTTACCATTGCTGGATACTAAAGGGGCCATTGAATCACCATCCCTCTGGGTCATGGATCACTTGCAGACTCCACACAGGAGTCAGAGATTAAAATTACTAGCATTGTGCTGTGCTTATTCATTCAACAGATGTGACTCTGTGACATCATGGACTGTAGCCTGCCAGGAGCCTCTGTCCATGGCGATTCTCCAGGCAAGAATGCTGGAGTGGGTTGCCATGGCCTCCTTCAGGGGACCTTCCCAACCCAGGGATTGTACCCAGGCCTTTGCACTGCAGGCAGATTCTTTACTGTCTGAGTCTCCAGGGAAGCCCAAGAACATTGTAGCGGGTAGCCTATCACTTCTGCAGGGGAACTTCCTGACCCAGGAATTGAACCAGGGTTCCCTGCATTGCAGGTGGATTCTTTACCAGCTAAAATACCAGCATTATTGCAGATAAAACTGGATATGAGAATGCAGCTTAGACATGCTTCTCTACCCCTTTTTTGAGAATTAGAGTCACCCAGGCACAGCAAAATAGTGAGAGAACTGTTGCCCCCTCCTCCCCTTTGACATGACCAAGCAGCACGTCTGATTGAGATGGACATGGGTATCAACCACACAGAGAAGAAAAGGACATTTCTATCGATGATGAGGTACCTGCAGTGATCTTTTTCATCGCGTCATGTATTTCCATTCACCAAACCAGTGTAGGTAAGTGGAAATCTATAGAGAGGATCTGAAGTGTCCTTCAAAATCAGCACTGCTTGTACACTTGCCTCTGGAAATCTTTGAAATAAAGATACTGCTCAGTAGAATACCAAAAGCACAACCACTTATATAGGATGCATACACATAATGTACACCAGTCATGAGAACTAACATGTGATTCGACATGTGAACAACACATTCACATTTTTGAAAATTCACAGCTTGAAGGTTCATATGTAAAGGACTTATTGTATATGAATACAATTTTGCTGTTTGTGATGATGTGGATTCACTTGGAGGGCATTAAACTACTGAAATAATGCAGAAAGAGAAAACACACAGATGTTGTATGACATCACATGTATGTGGAATATCAAAAATATAACAAACTTGTGAATTAAACAAAAAAGAAGCAAACTCACAGATATAGAAACCAAGCTATGGCTGCCAGTGGGGAGAGGGAAATGGGGAAAGGCAGTATAGGGTTGGGGAAAGTCGAGTTATTATGAGAATATGTAAAATCATATGTATGAAACTGTTAAAAATTTTAAAGCACTGCAGAATTTAAAAAATCTTTCACTAAATAAAAAAGTGTAATATAATACACATAACATAAAGTATATATATATATGTGTGTGTGTGTATATATATGTATGTATGTATGTATGTGATGCAAAGACACCTTATCACCGTATATGATCTTACTTTGGAAACTGTAAGCATGTGTGTGTGCACACAGTTAACACAGAGCACTGCAGAAAACCATGTGTGAGTCGCTCCCTCAAACACAAAGGTTTTACTTCATTGAGGCTGTGACTCATTTCTGTCTATGAGTTTCCAGTCAAGATGCCACAACCTTTGCTGGAAAACAGGAGTTGGCACCGAGTTACAGGTGCTCTGAAAGGAGTGTGTAGGAGGAAATGCTCTCAAACAGCATATTCATTTGTGTGACAGCATCAAGATGACTTAGGAAATTTTTCATGATCTTTAACACACAAGAAACTCAAGAAAGAAAATAAGTGGTGATTACTAGAACAGAGAAAAATGGAAGGAAAATGATCAAGACTTGGGAATTTCAAATGTGTAAAGATGTGGCAGGAAACTGAACTAGAGAAGATCATTTGAAGAAGGATTCATTTATTACATATCACTTGATGTTTGCCTGTGGGACCAAAAGTGGTCTTGACTCATGAGCTCAATGACTTATGTGAGAACCAGACGTAACACCTACTGAAGTAGAATAGAGCTACTGATAAATGGAAAGGCAAAAAAAAAAAAAAAGTCCGTTGAGAGAATTTGGGTACACAGAAAGAAATAACAGTTGACCTGGCTGCCTGGTAAGACTGGAGTGAAGATGAGTATCTTCTGAACAAGGTGTTATGGGTTTACTAGTTCATAGCCAAGAAGAGACTCTACCTGTTGGAAAAAGCATATACAAAAGGATTAGCTCAAGGACAGTTTAGTTCAGTTCAGTCACTCAGTCGTGTCTCTTTGGAGAAACCATAAATCGCAGCACGCCAGGCCTCCCTGTCCATCACCAGCTCCTGGAGTTTATTCAAACTCATTTCCAACGAGACGGTGATGCTATCCAGCCATCTCATCCTCTGTCGTCTCCTTCTCCTCCTGCCCCCAAACCCTCCCAGCATCACAGTCTTTTCCAATGAGTCAACTCTTCTCATGAGGTGGCCAAAGTACTGGGGTTTCAGCCTCAGCATCAGTCCTTCCAATGAACACCCAGGACTGATCTCCTTTAGGATGGGCTGGTTGGATCTCCTTGCAGTCCAAGGCACTCTCAAGAGTCTTCTCCAACACCACAGTTCAAAAGCATCAATTTTTCAGCGCTCAACTTTCTTCACAGTCCAACTCTCACATCCATACACGACCACTGGAAAAACCATGGCCTTGACCAGATGGACCTTTGCTGGCAAAGTAATGTCTCTGCTTTTTAATATGCTATCTAGTTTGGTCATAACTTTCCTTCCAAGGAGTAAGTGTCTTTTAATTTCATGGCTGCAGTCACCATCTGCAGTGATTTTGGAGCCCCCCAAAATTGTCAGCCAGTGTTTCCACTGTTTCCCCATCTATTTGCCATGAAGTGATGGGACCAGATGCCATGATCTTAGTTCTCTGAATGTTGAGCTTTAAGCATACTTTTTCACTCTCCTCTTTCACTTTCACCAAGAGGCTCTTTAGTTCCTCTTCACTTTCTGCCATAAGGGTGGTGTCATCTGCATATCTGAGGTTGTTGACATTTCTCCTGGAAGTCTTGATTCCAGCTAGTGCTTCTTCCAGCCCAGGGTTTCTCATGCTGTACTCTGCATATGAGTTAAATAAGCAGGGTGACAATATACAGCCTTGACATACTCCTTTTCCTATTTGGAACCAGTCTGTTGTTCCATGTCCAGTTCTAACTGTTGCTTCCTGACCTGCACATAGGTTTCACAAGAAGCAGGTTAGGTGGTCTGGTATTCCCGTCTCTTTCAGAATTTTCCACAGTTTATTGTGATTCACACAGTCAAAGGCTTTGGCATAGTCAATAAAGCAGAACTAGATGTTTTTCGGAACTCTCTTGCTTTTTTGATGATAAGAACAGTAGAAAGTTACAAATTGTTAAACCTGGAAGTAGGATTTTGTACACTATAGATAAGATCCAGTACAATAGCAAATATACTCTATCCTTGTCAAAAACGATCAAGCATTTCAAGACAATGAGGTAAGAGCATTGCATCTAATATAAGGGTTTCTGAGACCAGACACTCTTAACATACTAGTTGTATGTACACAAACATGCCATTCCTGCAAGACAGAGGGCAATCTACTTGTATAGATGGATTTTGTAGGATATTTAATTGCACCTCAATGAGAAAATATTTTGTTTCAGCAAAAAGCAGTAAAGGTAAAATTTTAGCATGAATTCATTGTAAGATGGTTTTCACATCCTCTGTTTTGTTTGCTTTTCTTTATATCTCATGAAATCCTTCAAAAGGTTATTAAAATCATGGATCCTCAATGAAAATTAGGCACCCCCACACAATCTTAACAAGAAATTAAAAAAAAAAATCAATATGCAAGTGGTTCTTAGGTTGTCCACTTCTAATGATAAGATCTCTTGTACTATGATCAGGTCCTTCATATGCCTGAGGATAAGTCCTTTTATGAGTGTGTATTGACAAGAATGTTTGCCTTTCTTGGTTCTTCTGCACCACTGACAGCTCTGTAAAATATTGTTCAGAAAGATGAATAGAAATTTCAATAACTTTGTTGCCCAGGAAATTAGTTGAATTTCAAACTGACACTGAAGACAAAAAGGAATGTCTGTACATAACTTGATAAAACAATGTGTAAATTGTAGGCATTAGATTGAGACTTTACTAAAGTTTCTTTTGACTAAAAAGAGAAAGTGGAAGCACAGAGACTTATTTCTGGTTTGGATGTGCACTTGTTTTCTCTACCTCTGATTAAGATAGTTCAATGATCCTCTCTAAGCCGAGAAATGTAACCACATTTCTAGCAGGATATGGGAGGTAGGGACCCACTTTTAAAGCAAATCTCAGAAGAACTTAGTAATAGCCAGGAGTGTGACATTGAAAATCAACCCCCTCGAGAGTCATTGGAACACCTAGGATCAGAGAGAAAATCATATGTCTTAGTTTTATTCTCCATAATTTCAAATCACTGTTTGCCTTAAAAACTGTATGTGGGCACACAAAAAATATCAAATTGAAAGTTTGATGACTGTTTGTTTTATGTTTTCCCTTTCTTTTATAATGAAATGACTTCCTCTCCAAAATTCAGAGTTCTTATCAATATTCTTCATGATGAACGTGGATGTCTTGAACAGCTCAGGCATTAACAGGAGTCTGAAACTGGCCAAATGGTTGGCAGACATCATTTATATAGGTAAGTTGACTCCTCAAAACAACCCAAAGAGGCAGTTGACTCACACTTGAAGTTTCAGCTAAACAGATAGAGGTTCTTTTAAAGGAAAATTGAGTCACTAACTCACCTTGTGCTATGTGGCTAGTATGTGTTAGGGTAGGGTTTGAGTTCCTGCCTTCACAAACCAAGTTGCCTACAGTTTCAGTCATAGGTAGTTTCCACACCTCAACCTGAAGGCAGGTTTCCACAGTTAGCACAACACTAAAGCTGAAAAGAAGAAAACTAATGATGGTAATATTTTACCCACAGAGCAAAACAATCCGAGAGTGCATCTATCTCTATAATCAAACTAAAAGAAGCCAGAAAATTAAATATTTTTTTACATACTGAAAACAAGTATTTGTCTTGGTATATTCATATCCAAATTAATGCTCCATTCCGAATGGACAAGCAATATTCTTAGATAAGTGGATTGAAGGGAGTCTTACTAACACAACTAATTAAGGGTTTATAACACTCAGAAGAAAACTAAACTATAAATGAAGAGTGACAGCAAAGAGAATTGTTACAGAAGCATGGATAAATGTCACTAAAGTTAAAGGAAAATGGATATTGAATCAATATTTAATATAAATATACTTGAAATCATATGCTACATAGATAATGTGTAAACTTTATTATTAAATAATTTACTATTAGTGATAAATTCTATGCCTGTAGATGAAAGTTTGTTAGAAGCAGGGTATATTCATAATTAAAATATTCTAAACCCCTTTTATTATTTAACAGTAAAGTAGATGTACTGATTAATGACTAAGTTAAGACAAGTATGAATATAAAATTTAAGGAAATTTATTGAAAATAGATGATAGACTGTGTCATAGTCAAACAGGGAGTAAAAAGAAGAGAAATTTAGAAAATATGATTTAATTCACAGTGGGTAAAATAAAAAAGCTTTGACCAATCTAGATAGCATATTAAAAAGATAGATATTACTTTGCCAACAAAGGTCCTTCTAGTCAAAGCTATGGTTTTTCCAGTAGTATGGATGTGAGAGTTGGACTATAAAGAAAGCTGAGCACTGAAGAATTGATGCTTTTGAACTGCGGTGTTGGAGAAGATTCTCGAGAGTCCCTTGGACTGCAAGGAGATCCAACCAGTCTATCCTAGAAGAAATCAGTCCTGAATATTCATTGGAAGGATTGATGCTAAAGCTGAAACTCCAATACCTTGACCACCTGATGTGAAGAACTGACTCACTGGAAAAGACCCTGATGCTGGGAAAGATTGAATGTGGGAAGATAAGGGGACGACAGATGATGAGATGGTTGGATGGCATCACCTACTTGATGGACACAAGTTTGAGCAAGCTCTAGGAGTTGATAATGAACAGGGAAGCCTGGCATGCTGCAGTCCATGGGGTCACAGAGAGTCGGACATGACTGAGCGACTGAATTCAACTGAACTGACTGAACTGGAAACAATAAACATACTGCTAAAGAGCTATGATTATCAGAAACAACTTTCAGTTTTTAAGTATCAGAAATGGGATAGAAACTATATATGATGAGGAATAATACTAACTTATTACTTGACATAATTTAATAATATAAACTCCATGTTTAGAGAACTATGAAAAGAAAAAAATCCACAAACATCTCTCTCATGTCTTATGTGTGAAACAATAAAACTTGTGTGAGGATACTTAAGATCTGAAAAAAGCAGAGAAATCAACTAACTTGGCCTAATAAAGCCATATTCTGTTCCACTGCCACCTCTTCTGAGAGTTTTCCAGAACCCATAAGATTCCCCCACTTGTATGCCTCAGGAGGAGATGCCAAATGTTGAGCAGCAGTGTCCATGACATGGAGATGTGTAAAAATCCTAAACAAAAGTGTCATTGTGTGAATACTTAGTGATGACTTCTTATGCCTTGACAAGTGCTCTTTATATTATTTTGTGTTTATGGTTGTGAGCTGGTAAAAGATCATAATAAAAAATAATGAATGAAAGTAAAATATCAGTTTTAAAAGCAGAACACATATTGGTAAAACAAATCAAAAGATTTTATTTTTTCAAAATCTAAAGGCAATTTGGAATTTCTGCCAAATGATTTAATAATGAGGATTACAATGGACCAGTACTAACATCTAAACAAGTTTCTTAGAGTAATAACTTAAGATACCCAATGATTTTCACTGACATATAATGTGAACAAAGGAAAAAAATCAAGCAAACAAACAAACAAAAAAAACCCTTTCTTCCTGATATGGCTGACAAGTTTTTGAAAATATTTCAGAAACTATAAACCCTCCAAATCAAACAAATTTTATTGTCTTAGCACCACTTGGTAAATCTGTCTTCTATAACTTTGAGTACTGTGAATAGAATTTTCTGTCCTTAGTAATTTCACAGAGCAATAACAATGCTGTCTGGTCTTGTCATTAAATTACTATGTGACATTTATTTTAAATATACTAAAATAACACAAGCTAATGATCTGACACATTCCTCCAAGTCTCATAAGTGAATACAAAAGAAAAAAAAAGGCCAGTAGGAAGAGTGATTTATTAATTGAAAATCATCTCTGATTAGTTAGAGAATACCAATATATTATATACCTCTGGTGAAATGTGCATCTGATTTGACAAACAATTTCTCTTGCAACACTTGCTTATTGCTCTTTTTACATCTTTGTTTGGAAGGCTGTAGGTTTGTATATTAAGACATATTAAAACTGTACATTTATAAGTAAAGTGGATAGAATAAACTGTCCTTTATTAATTTTATACAGCAATTACAATGCTGTTTGGTCTTGTGTTTTAATTTATATGTAGTATTTTTTTTAACACACTGAGTCACAACTAATAATAGGCTAACATTCCTCCACGTTTTGTAGGTGAATTAAAAAAAACTTCATAGTCAAAATGATTTTTTAATTTAAATAACTCACTAATTGATCAGACAATATGGATATGTTACATACCTGTGATCAAAATGTGCACTCTATTTGGCAAAAAATTTCCTTTGTATCATTTTCCTTACTGCGTTTTTAACATCTTTGTTCCGAAGGCTGTAGATCAAAGGATTTAGCATAGGACTCACAAAGATATAAAAAACAGCTACAATTTTGCCCTGTTCTACAGATGTCTCAGAAGGGGGTCTCAGGTACATGCAGAACAGTGTCCCATAAAAGACAGTGACAGCTGTCAGATGGGACCCACAGGTAGAGAAGGCCTTTTGTCTCCCTTCTGCAGAGCGGATACGCAGAATGGCTGTGAAGATGAAAATGTAGGAGATGAGGATGATGGTGAGAGAACACGTGAGGTTGAAACCAGCCCCCACAAACATGGCAGTCTCATTGAAATTAGTATCTGAGCAAGCCAGGACTAAGAGCGGTGGGTCCGCACAGTAAAAGTGGTTGATTTCGTTGGGTCCACAGAAGGAGAGGCGGAGCATCAGAATGGTCTGGGTAAGACCATTTGTAAAGCCATAAATATAAGGAGCAACAACGAGAGAAATGCAGACACCTCGGGACATCTTGCTGCCATATAACAAGGGTTTGCAGATGGCCACGTAGCGGTCATAAGCCATCACTGTGAGCATATAATAATCTGCAATCACCAGGGCAATGAAAAAGTGGAACTGTATAAAGCAGCCAAAGAAGGAAATGGTTTTTCTCTTGGATAAGAAGTGAACCAGCATCTGAGGAGTGACATTGGTGGCATAACAGAGATCTACAAAGGAGAGGTGGCTGAGGAAGAAGTACATTGGAGTGTGAAGATTTTTGTCATTTCTGATTAACAATATCATGCCCACATTTCCGATGACTGTGTTCAGGTAGATGACGAGGAAGACCACAAAGAGGACAGGCTGCAAGTCAGCTAGATCTGTCAGTCCCAGGAGAATAAACTCAGTCACTTCTGTGTAGTTTTCCTTTAACATTGTGTTTGCTTAGCTTCCATTGAAGTCTAAAGTAAAGGAAATAAAAATGAATTTATCCTTTGTCTTTTTTCTATTACCCACATCATCACTTTATGCCTACTCCTCTCAAACTTGTAAACACATGTGGCATAAAGTAGTAACCTAGGGGATTTCCCTGGAGAACCAGAGGTTAAAACTTTACCTTCCAGTGCAGTGGGCAAGGATTTAATCCCCAGTTAGGGAGCTAAAATCCAACATGCCTCATGGTCAAAATACCAAACATAAAACAGAAGAAATATTGTAAGAAATTCAGTAAAGACTTTAAAGATGGTAATTTGTGAGGGAGTGATTTGGGGAAAATAATATATGTCAGACTTTATTTTGGGGTGCTCCAAAATCACTGCAGATGGTGACTGCAGCAATGAAATTAAAAGATGCTTACTCCTAGGAAGGAAAGTTATGACCAACCTAGATAGCATATTAAAAAGCAGAGACATTACTTTGTCAACAAAGGTCTGTCTGGTCAACGCTATGGTTTTTCCAGTGGTCATGTATGGATGTGAGAGTTGGACTGTGAAGAAAGCTGAGCACTGAAAAATTGATGCTTTTGAACTGTGGTGTTGGAGAAGACTCTTGAGAGTGCCTTGGACTGCAAGGAGATCCAACCAGTCCATCCTAAAGGAGATCAGTCCTGGGTGTTCATTGGAAGGACTGATGTTGAAGCTGAGACTCCAGTACTTTGGCCACCTCATGAGAAGAGTTGACTCATTGGAAAAGACTGTGATGCTGGGAGGGATTGGGGCCAGGAAGAGAAGGGGGCGACAGAGGATGAGATGGCTGGATGGCATCACCGACTCGATGGACATGAGTTTGAGTAAACTCCAGAAGTTGGTGATGGACAGGGAGGCCTGGCGTGCTGCAATTCATGGGGTCGCAAAGAGTCAGACAGGATTGAGCGACTGAACTGAACTGAACTGAATGTATTAAAAATTTCCTCTTGGGGAGGAGACAGTTTTTTCAAAATGATTGACATAATCATCCCCAAATCATTATGACTTTCTTGTAACTCTAGTTCATTTTCACTCTTGCAGAAAGTAATATAAATCTATGACAGGAATTCAATTTAAGTTCTTTAAAACATTTAAAAGGTCCCATTGATAATAGTAATCATATTACCTGTAAAAATGAAACAGCATGCAAGAAATGATAAAGTGCATTTCTCAACTTTTGTGCATTATAAGGAGACTAAGAAGGAGACGCTGGAAAAATCTAGTTTTCTTTAGTAGCACATAATTAGGTATGTCATTGTCATAATGACTCTTATTAATAGCTACAAGGCCAGGGATGGATACGGATCATAATTAAAGCACTTTGTAAATGAAGCACTCCTGCTTTATTGCCCATTTGCACTATTTCATTGCTCTTGATATATTTGAACTATTTGACCAGAATGATAAAATACAAGTTGTTATCTAAATCAATGAAATAGCAACCATTTGGTATTTCTTCTATAATTTCCTAAGATTATAGTTATTCTCATAATAAGGAAACATTCTTTTGGTTCTGATTGTGTCTTCAAAGTGTGTATTTAATATATCATCCCCCAAATAATTAACATACTCATTCCATTTTTAATGTGAGGAAATGAGACAGTAAAAGCAATGAATAATCCAGATCATTTACCTGAATACTTTATGGTAATAATCTTCTTTTAACAGAGACAAATCACAACATCATGCATGATTGGGCAAGGAAAACTCACAGAGAAATGGGCAGAAATGACCCTTGAGGCCAACAAGCTTTGTACTCTCGACAATCACCCTCAACCTGAGGGTCTGTCCTCTGGCTTTTGACCCATTTATTTTTCCATTTTGATACTACTCAACAGTATATTTATAAATATTTGTACTATGAGAGAAATAGCACAATTTAAACCTGTTCAGTTTCTTCACCTAATGTTAATGCGGGTAGCAATTTTCAGCAAATGAGAACATGCACTTACCTCCCCATGAGGTATGTGTCCAAAACAACTAGTCTACTACTTAGAAATGACTCTTGAATCTGAGAGCCGCATTTTTAATACTGAATTGTGTTTTATATTTGATGTGTGTATTTATGACATCGTTTTGGGGGGAAATATTATATCAGCTTCATCAGGTGAAAGCTGGTGACAGGTAGAAGGTCAATATAGCAGAAAGCCAGCTTTGCTGGTGCCTCAGACTGTTAAGAAACACCCACAATGCAGGAGACATAGATTCAATGTCTGGGTCAAAGATCTTCTGGAGAAGGAAGTGACTACCACTTTAATATTCTTGCTTTGGAAAATCCCATGGACAGAGGAGCCTGGTGGGTTACAGTCCATGGGGTAGCAAGTAGTTGTATATGACTGAGTGACTTTCACTTTCATTGCAGAAAGTACTCAATAAGCTAACTACTTAGCTGATGATCTAGATAATACTGCTATTCTTTTACCCCAAATATAGAGAAAAATAAGGAAAAGAGCTTTTTAAAAAGAACTTTGCCCAGTTTATAAAATAATAATGATTTCGTGAAACTTTTAATGAAGACTACTTCTCTCATTGTGTTTATCCTAAATATGTACTGTTCTTTTCTATGTAAACTCATAAATTTTATTAAAATTCATTTAAAAGGTGTTAAAAGAAGACATTTGCTAATTTATGAGAATAGCTTTCAAGCCATTTCAAGCCACTTTCAATATTTTTATTGATTAAAGTATGTATTTCTAGATTTAAAAATATATGTTAACAATGCCTAGTCCTACCTGTGAAAGAAGAGTGATTCCCCAGTGACAGCATGGTTGTGAAGATCCGAAGGGGTTTATACCAGAATCATCAAGGAGGGGCCACTCCCCAAGGCTCAATTATTGCTCACAGAAAGTTTTTTAGCCTGTAACTAACCATGAGTGTTTTACTCTTTATAAAATATTAAGACCATTGAGGACATGGCTTCTTGCTACTCTCCAATATCATCAGGGAATCAAATCTCCTGAAATTATAAAGCAATGGGACTCATTCTTTGTTTTAACTTATGCCTAACTGTCTTGATATTTTAAGACTTTACTTGGAGGACATAAAAGTTCTCCTGATTACAACGTGCAATATAGGAGAGTGTGTGATATAGGAAAGCCATTGGAAGATCAGACAATCTTGTTGCATTTAGGATACTTATTTCCTGATTAGGAACATTGTTCTTTACATTTTAAATAGTTATAATAATACTTAGAAAAGGCAATGCTGTGGGTTTACAGGTAATATAAATGTGCCAGTGATTCTTCATTTGGCAGCCTATCCCATCTAGATCTATTGTCTTTTTGTCCCATGGAGTTTAACCCTTAGATTCCATCGATAGAGCTCTTCTAGTGTCTTGTTTCCATCTGAGTTTGGCCAGTGGGAGAAACCAGGAACATAACAGAGTTGAGAGTAAAAGCATCCACATTTCTCTTTCAATTTCTCCCAGTTTCACAGTGATGTGCTAAGGTGGCTGCATCCTTCCAAGGAAATTGCTTTTGCTGAGATGTGTGTTGAGAAGGTGGCCTGGCATGTCCATGCTAGTTCTCGTTTCACTGGACTACCCAGTAATCTTTGTGTTGGCTGCTTCAGGACTGGTATGAAAACTGCCTTCTGAGCTTAGCCTCCAGTTGCTTCAACTTCTTGGGTTGATTTCTTTAATATTGCCAGTGTTCTCTTCATTATTTGAATTCTTCCCATTAAATTCTCTTCAGTTAAACCATCTGAATAGAAATGTGATTTTTCTCATGTCCCTGACTCTGACCAGAGTTCACACAATATTTACTCAATAAATGTTGCAATGGAAGATATATTTTAGTTGCGCCATTGTTGGATGCTAAAAGGGCCTTTGAACCAACATCCTTCTGGGTCATGGATCACTTGACGATTACACTCAGGAGCCAGAGATTAACATTACTAGCATTATTGAAGATAAAACTGAATTTGATATGTGACTTAGATACGATATTCTTCCCCTTTCTTGAGAACTGGAATCGCTCAGACACAACAGAGCAATGAGATAACCATTGCATCCTCCTCCCCTTTCCTGAGCCATAATCAAGCAGCCTGTCTGATTGAGATGGGACACTGGTGTCAATTACAAAAAATAAAGGATGTTTTCTATGGATGATGAGGTACCTCTAATGATCTTTAAAGTCACGTATGCCATCAGGGTAAGTATATAGCAGTATATGGAAAGGATCTGAACTGTCCCTGAAAATCACCACTGCTACACTTACTTCAAGACATCTTTGGCATGAGGTGAAGATATTGTACCACTGCACTCTATACAGTGCTGTACAAGGGAGTACAAAAAAGTGCAACCAATTGTAGAGGATTCATGCACATAATATATGCCAGGTGTGAACTAACTTATGTGATTTGACATGGGAACACACGTTCACATCTTTGAAAGTTTTCAACTTGACGGTTCATATTTAAAGGACTTACTGTATGTGAATGCAGTTTTGCTGTTTGCAGGAACATAAATGGACTTGGAGGATGTTATGCTACTGAAATAAGGTAGATAGAGGGAAAAACACAAATATTGCATCACATATATGTAGAATATATTTTTTAAAAGTAAAACAAACTTGTGAATTAAAAAAAAAAAAAAAAAGAAGCAAACTCACAGATATAGAGACCAAACCAGTGGTTACCAATGGGGACAAGAAAGCAGGGGAAGGCTATATACATTAGAGGAAATAGTAGTTATCATGGGAATATATAAAATCATGTGTATGAATATTTTGCAAATGTTGAAGCTCTACTGAATTTAAAGAATCTTTCACTCAATATAAAATTTAATATAATACATGCATGCATAATAAGTCACTTCAGTTGTGTTCGACTCTTTGTGACCTTATGAACTATAGCCTACCAGGCCACACTGTCCATGGGGATTATGCAGGCAAGAATACTGGAGTGGGTTGACATTCCCTCCTCCAAGGAGAGATATATATGTGTATATGATGCAAAGACACCATATGTGATCTTCCTATGGAACTTGTAGGCATGTGTGTGTGTGTGAAGAAAGTAGTGATAAGTGAAGAAACAAAAATTCAAAAAAAGAATCTAAGAATGGAATTCTTGTTTCACAAAGAAAGAAAATCACAGGTGAACTTGCTGTATGGTCAGGCCAGAGTGAAGATGCATCTCTTCTGAACAAGGTACTTTTGTACTTATGGGTACTTATGGGTACAGCAAAGGAGAGCCTGTGCCTGGTGGAGGAAGAATATACCAAAGGAGGAATGCAAGGGCAGCAGAAAGTTACAAATTCTTACACTTGGAATCAGGACATTGCATACTATACACAGCAACCAGCACAAGAGATAATGTACTCTATCATTGTTCAAAAGCTATCAAACAATGAGAACAGAACTAATTTAAAGGGCTTCTGAGAACAGAACCATGCTAACTGCACAAGTTGTATGTTCCTGAAGCCTGAAATTTCACAACACAGATGTCAGCAGAGCTGGCAATGGGGGTAGGGAGGGAAATGAAATCTTCCTAAACCCTACAAAAGAAAATGGAAAAGAGGAAGGAAAAACCAGTCCCAAAGCAAGGGTTAAGCCCTGTGCAGTGTGTATGCTCAGTTGCTCAAGTGTGTCCAACTCTTTGCAACCCCATAGACTGTAGCCCACCAGGCTCTTCTGTCCATGGGAATTTTCCTGGCAAGAACACTGGAGTAGGTTGTCATTTCCTCCTCCAGGTAATTGCTTATGAGATTGCCCTAAAGGGGAATCCACCTGTCTAGATGAATTTTGTAGGACTTTCATTTACAAATGAATGAGAAAATGTCTTGTTCCAGAAAAAAAGTAGTAAAGGTAAACTTTTAGCAAGGATTCACTATAAGAATGGTACTCAAGCTTCCTATCTTTTTTTGTTTTATATCTCATGGAAATATTTGAAAGGCTAATAATAACATGGATCCTCAATAAAAATAATACACCCACACAAATCTTAAATAGCTATCAACAAATCCATATGCAAGTGGTTCTCAAAATGCTTGGCTCTAATGATAATATCTCTTGTATATGGGTCAGCTTCATTCTACACCTGAGATGTATCCTTGTATTCATGTGTGAGGGGTAGAATGCTTGCTTTTCTTGGTTCTTCTGTACTAGTTAGAGCTCCATCAAAGATTGTTCAGAAGATCAAAGAAAATTTGATAACTATGTTGTCCAGGAAATTAGTTGAATTTGAAACTGACATTGAAAACAGAAAAGATTGCATGTACATATTTTGAGCAAAGTACAAATTGTCAGCATCAGATTCAGACTTTACTAAAATTTACTCTTCACTAAATTAAAGAAAAGCTATGACAAACCTAGACAGCATATTAAAAAGCAAAGACATCACTTTGCTGACAAAGGTCTGTCTAGTCAAAGCTATGGTTTTTCCAGTAGGCATGTATGGATGTGAGAATGGATTATAAAAAAAGCTGAGCACCAAAGAATTAATGCTTTTGAACTGTAGTGTTGCAGAAGACTCTTGAGAGTCCCTTGGACTACAAAGAGATCCAACCAGTCTATCCTAAAGGAAAGCAGTCCTGAGTGTTCATTGAAAGGACTGATGCTGAAGCTGAAGCTCCAATACTTTGGTCGCCTGATGCAAAGAACTGACTCATTGGAAAAGACCCTGATGGTGGGAAAGACTGAGGGTAGGAGCGAAAGAGTATGATGGAGGTTGAGATGGTAGGATGGCATCGCCTACTCAATGAACATGAGTTTGAGCAATCTTCAGGAGTTGGTGATGGACAGGGAAGCCTGGCATGCTGCAGTCCATGGGGTCGCAAAGAGGCAGACATGACTGAGTGACTGAACTGAACTGAACTGAACTGAAAAATAAAGAAAGTAGAATCACAGAGGCATCCTTCTGGTTTGAGTATGCCCCTGTATTCTCTACCTCTGATTAAGAAAGTTCATTGCTTCTCTCTAAGCTGAGAAAGATAAACACATTTCTAGCAGAATATGAAAAGCAGAGACCTGCTTTTAAAGCAAATCTCAGAAGGACTTAGGAGCAGTAGCCATGAATGTGACACTGGGAGTCAGCCATCTTGAGATTCACTGGAACACCTGGGATCAAAGCAAATCATGTGTCTCAGTCTTATTCTCCATAATTTCAAACCTCTGTTTGTCCTAAAACTTTATGAAGACCCACAAAAAATTTCAACTTGAAATTTTGATGAGAGATTGAGTTTATGTTTTCCTTTTCTTTTGTACTGAAACTGTCTCCTGTCCAAAATCCAGAGCTCTTCTCAGTGTCCTTCTTGATTAATGTAGATTTCTTGGGCAGTTCAGCTGTGAACAAGATTCTGAAACTGAAAAGTGATTGCAAACACCTTTTGTGAAAGTAATTTAATTGAGTCCTAAAAAAAAAAAAAAAGAATCAGCCACTAACTCTTGAAGTTTCAGCTAGAGATAGAGGTTCCTCTAAAGGAACAGTGAATCTTGTCTTTTGCCAGTTGGCTAATATGTCTCAGGGTAGGGTTTGAATTCCTGCCTTCACAAACCCTGTTGACTGCTGTTTCAGTTGTAAATAGCTGCTATTCCTCAAACTGAAGACACAGCTTGTCTTTTCTTCCTTGACTATTTTGTTAAACATTCTCTTAGCTTTCCCTGAGTCAGTGCTTTCCTTGTTCTCATCAGATTTTGGTTAGTCATGGAGCTAACTGAAAGGTGGAAATTGAAAAGTTTACAAAGACACTTTCTGTGCCTCCACGGTTTGACCTCCATCCTCCATGCTGTTACCTCTCTGCCCCATCCTTGGCTGATACACTCTACTTTCATTACTTACTAACATTGCTATTGTGACAACAAGATTTCAAACCCTTGTGAGCAGAGGTGTGATTTCCACAGCTAGCAGAGTCCCTGGAGATGAGAGCTGAGAATAAATGTATGCTACATAATTTAAGGAGGGTGTAATGTGTATTTAATTCAGTGACTGTACAACAAATCTTAGTTTTCCTCAGCATTTTATTGAACACATAATCTCATCCTTCAAAACTGGAAGTCTTCAGGGAGAGGATATGGAATGAGTGACTAGCTTGTTTAAAAACCACAGGAAAGAAAACAGAATGAGAGTCATTATTTGCAGGAAATAGCATTGAGTACTTAATATGTGACAGCATTAGGCTTAGCCTTCAACAAGCATTAACTCTGTTAATGCTCACAAACTCTGTGGGTTCTTAGTATTAATACCTTCATTTTGCAAATGGGAAACTGAACAAGTAGAGATTAAATAACTTTTCCTGGTTCCTACAGTTTATAAACTGTGGGGCTGGGCTCAAACAGATTACTAGACAGTCAGTCCTGCTTAGGAAAGAAATGTGAAGTCCACACATTGCTGCCTATTCTCTTTATATAATGATATTCATTCATGCATTAATCCATTCATTCCTCCATCCATATAGTTATCAAATATTCATAGAAAATATTTTTGCCACTCTGTGGTCAATGGAGAAAGTGTAAGAAGAAGATAAAAGATGGTTTTTGTCCTTCAAATATTTCTGTTTCTTGGTGAGAAGAATGAGGCTTAGAAGTTGTAAAATCAGATTTTAAATAATTTAAAATGAATGAAAATGATGTTGAAAACTGGAAGGAAGTAGAGCTTTCACTACTCAGAAAACTATAATACAAAGGACACAGTGGTAGTTTATGAACTGAACAGATATTTATAGAGAACATCTATATTCCGGGTTTTTGGATACATTCTGACATTAAATTAGTGAACCAAGTCATATATGGACCACAGACCTGGCCCTCATGACATTGAGAATACTGGAGATAATATAATCATGAGTCAATAACAGTGATAATATTAAAATGACAGTTTAAAATTTCTATGAACTAAAGTTATATGATATTATGAGAACATATGCTAAGAGGATGTGACTTTAAGAGATCAGCCATGGAGGCACTGAAAATGAAAAAGGATATATATAACTAAATCTTAAAATACTCTGAGACTGAAAATTACCAATTAAAACAGATTATATCTTACCCACAGAGAAATAACAAATAATTTGGTAGAGCATCCATCTGTACTAACAAACTAAAAGAAGCCAGACAATAAAATATTTTAAGTGCTGAAAGCAAGTATCTGTCTTTCTACATTCATACTCAAATGATTTTTTTTCTATGAGAATGGACAAGTGATATTCTCAGATAACTGGAAAGAGAGGTAGAACTGATGAAGGGTTTATATCATGCAGAAGAAAACTGAACCATAAATGAAGAGTGGGAGCAAAGAGAATTGTGAGAGAAACATTGATAAACCTCACTATAGTTAAAGAAATATGGATATGAAATCATGGTTAATATAATTATAATCACACATGATATAGATAATATTTAAACTTCATTATTAAAAATGTATTGTTAATGATGCATTCTCTACCTGTAAATGACAGCTTATAATTTAGAAGCAGAATGTATTCATAATTAATATATCCTAAGTTCCTTCAATTATTTAATAGCAAAATAGATACATTGATTAACAAAGACTAAGTTAAGACAAGAATGCATAGATGATGTAAGTGAATTTATTAAATATAGATAATAGAATGTGTCATAATCAGATAAGGAGTAAAAAGAAAAGAAACATAAAATATGCTTTAATTCACAGTAGATGGGGAAAAAAAAAAAACACAAAGAGAATTTGTGAAAAGAACAAACTGTGTTGTTAGAAAATATTCAAAAGTGTCAATATCCACAATAAAATAAAGAGCACAGAGATTAAAAGGACTCAGGACCTGAAAATGAAATAGTCAAAATATACATAATAAACATAACAAAATAAAAACAATAAAATACTGCTGAATATATGTGAATATCAGACAAATTACACTTTTAGACTTTATACATGATAGAAGGGATAGAAACTATAAATGATAAAAGGAATAATACTAGCTCAGTACTTGACATGATCTGGCAACCCACTCCAGCATTCTTGCCTGAAAAATCCCATGGACTGAGGATCATGGTAGGCTACAGTCCACGGGGTCGCAAAGAGTCGGACACGACTGAGTGACTTCACTTCAGTAATAAAACCTCAATATTTTAAAATATAGAAAAAATAGGCAAATCCACATTATGTTGCCCCATTTTTATATATGAAAATTCAAATAATTGTAAGGATACTGAAGATCTGGGGGAAAAAATTCACTATGTGGACATAATAGAACTCTATTCTGCTCAATTCTTATCTCTTATTAACACTTTTCAGCATCACAGGTGTTCCCCTAGGTATGCCTCAGGAGGAGATGCCAAAAATGAGCCGTAGAGTCCATGATATGGAGAGGTGCAGTATCTGAGTTTCTAAAACATAAGAAACAAAGCTAAGATCATGGCATCCAGTCCCATTACCTTATAGCAAATAGATGGGGAAACAATGAAAATAACGACACACTTCATTTTCTTGGGCTCCCAAATCACTGCAAATGTTGACTGCAGCCATGAAATTAAAAGACACTTGTTCCTTAGAAGAAAAGCTATGACAAACCTAGACAGCGTATTAAAAAGCAGAGACATTACTTTGCTGACAAAAGTCCATCTAGTCAAATCTATGGTTTTTCCAATAGTCGTGTCCAGATGTGAGAGTTAGACCATAAAGAAAGCAGAGCACCAAAGAAATGGTGCTTTTGAACTGTGGTGTTGGAGAAGACTTCTGAGAGTCACTTGGACTGCAAGGAGATCCAACCAATCAATCCTAAAGAAAATCAGTCCAGAATATTCATTGAAAGAACTGATGCTGAAGCTCCAATACTTTGGCCACCTGATGATGCAAAGAACTGACTTATTGGAAAAGACCCTGAGGCTGGGAAAGATGGAAGGCAGGAGGAGAAGGGGATGACGAAGGATGAGATGGTTGTATGGCAACACTGACTCGATGAATTTGAGTTTGAGAAAGCTCCAAAAGTTGGTGATAGACAGGGAAGCCTGGTGGACTGCAGTCCATGGGGTCACAAAGAGTCGGACATGACAGAGTGACTGAACTGACTGACTGATAAAACCAAATGACCTGTTCTTTTAGCACAGGGAGGGCTGTCAATAATCTGAAATAACTTAAATGGGAAAGCAATTTGAAAAATATAGATACATGGTTTGTATAACTGAGTCACTTTGCTGTGAAACTAACACAACATTGTTAATCAACTATGCTCCAATATAAACTTATAATTAAAAAGATGAAAAACATGGCATTGCATGAAGATATTTCTTCTTAGTTATACTGACACTGGTGGCTTTTATATTAATTTATATTTTGACTATGCATCTGAAATGGTTCAAAACAAAAAAAGTGAAACCACAAGACTAGTTTTATGTTAGGGGTGTAAATTGGTTTAGAACATAAAAAGAACAGTAAAATATTCAATAGGATATATGATATTTACATCAAAAGTCTTATGAGTGAGGAATATATTGGATCAGTATTATCATGTAAAGATATGACTTAGAGTAATAACCTAAGATTCCCCAACATATTCATTCCTATATAATTTGAATAAAAGAAAGAAAAAGAAACAAGCCAATAGATAAATACATGCATAGTTGACAAGTTCCTGGAAAAAAAGATTGGAAAACATTAAGCTCTGGAAATCTAACAAATTGCCATTGCCTTAGCATCGTTTTGTAATTCTGTCTGTTAAAACTCTGTACTCTTACGGGAAATGTGGATAGAATAATCGGTCCCTAATTAATTTTATAGAACAAAGCCAATGCTATTTGATCTTCTGTTTTAATTTATATGTGGTATTATTTTAGTACACTGATTCATAGCTAACAACTTAAAAAAAATTTCTTCCAAGTCTCGTAGGTGAATTACAAAAGAAAGAGAATAAGTCCATAGACAAAGTGATTTGTTAATTTAAAGTGCTAACTAATCAGAGAATACGGATATACTACATACCTGTGACCAAATGTCTACTCTATTTGGCAAATAGATTCTCTTGAATCACTCTCCTCATTGCTTTTTTAACATCTTTGTTCCAAAGGCTGTAGATCAAAGGGTTTAGCATAGGACTCAAAAAGATATAAAACACAGCAAGAATTTTACCCTCTTCAACAGATGTCTCAGAAGGGGACCTCAGATACATGCAGAACAGCATCCCATGAAAGACGCTGACAGCTGTCAGATGGGACCCACGGGTAGAGAAGGCCTTTCATTTCCCTTCTGCAGAGTGAATACGAAGAATGGCTAGGAAGATGAAAATGTAGGAGATGAGGATGATGGTGAGAGAACACGTGAGGTTGGAATCAGCCACCACGAAAATGGCAGTCTCTATGACATAAGTATAAGAGCAGGCCAGGACTAAGAGCGGTGGGTCCGCACAGTAAAAGTGGTTGATTTCGTTGGGTCCACAGAAGGAGAGGCGGAGCATCAGGATGGCCTGGGTAAGACCATTTGCAAAGCCATAAATGCAAGGAGCAGCAACGAGACAGAGGCAGACACCTCGGGACATCTTGCTGCCATATAACAAGGGTTTGCAGATGGCCACGTAGCGGTCATAAGCAATCACTGTGAGCATGTAATAATCTGCAGTCACCAGGGCAATTAAAAAGTGGAACTGTATAAAGCAGACAAGGAAGGAAATGGTTTTTCTCTTGGATAAGAAATGAACCAGCATCTGAGGAGTGACATTGGTGGCATAACAGAGATCTACAAAGGAGAGGTGGCTGAGGAAGAAGTACATTGGAGTGTGAAGATTTGTGTCAGTTCTGATTAACAAAATCATGCCCACATTACTGATGACCGTGATCAAGTAGATGACTAGGAAGACCACAAAGAGGACAGACTGCAAATCAGCTCGATCTGTCAGTCCCAGGAGGATAAACTCAGTCACTTCTGTGTAGTTTTCTTTTAACTTTGCATTTGCTCAGCTTCCAACATGTTCTAAAGTAAATGAAATAAAACTAATTTTTCATTTTTCCAATACTCATATTATATCATCTGATGCCCACTCCTCTCATAATGTAAATGCATGTGAAATAAATAGCCTAGTAAGCATAAAATTAATACTTTGAATATCTAAATTAATACAGAGCTTCTTTACATAAAGGTAATCATACATTCAAATGCTTTTCTCCAAGTCTTCTCATAGTTGAAAAATTTTTATCTTTTCTGAAAATTGTTTTCATCAATTACTTATAATTCTTTAAGCATTGCTTTTCATTGAAATTATGACACTTTGTTTTTCAATATAACTTATGATGTGGTATCTAAAGCATTAGTCATCAAAACTCATGTGTTTTCACAACTTGGTGGACTTAAGTTCATAGAATTGATAGGTCTTTATAGAACCAGATTCTGTCTACCTGCCCCTTCAAACTCAAGATCACTTTCAGACTGGTCCCTCACTCTTCAATGCATATCCTCTTTCCCCACTCTTGTCTATCTCAGGGGGTCCTAGAATAATCAAATACTACTCAACTTTTAAGACAGCTTAAAATATCTTTTCTTTGTATTTTATAGCCAATTATTGGGGGCACAATTGTTTCATGAAATACAAAATTAAATCCCAATTTTTTGGATAATAACAGAGAAGCATATAGTACATAAATAATTTGTATGTTTGTGTTGGTGGATGGGTATATATATATATATATACACACACCATATATCAGTGTTATTAAATATTCAAGTATAGAGTGATTGGGGTACAGAGATATTGTATTAAAATCTTCCTGGTGTGAGATATGTGGAGCCTAGATAAGTGGTACTGATGACCCTATTTGCAGGGCAGAAATAGAAATACAGACATAGAGAACTGGCTTCAGACACAGCAGAGGAAGGAGATGGTGGGATGAATTGAGAGAGCAGCACTGAAACATATACATAAGCATATGTAAAACAGAGCTAATGGAGAGTTGTCATACAACACACCTGAGGCTCTGGGACAACTGAGAAGGGGGCTGATGTGCAAGGTAGGAGGGGGTTCAAGAGGGAGGGTGCGTATGTATATGTATGGCTGATTCACATTGTCCTATGGCAGAAGCCAACACAATTTTGTAAAACAATTATCCTCCTATTAAATATAAATTTAAAATGCAATCAAAAAAGGTTGTCAACAATATCCTTGGATCATAATGATTTTGTTATAACTTTACCACATTTTAACTCTTGCAAAGAGTAAGTATAAATTCTAAAACTGGAATTTTCAATATAAAGTTCATTAAAGCATGCAAAAAATAATACTGAAAATAATCATATGATCCATATAACTGAGACAGTATGTAAGAAATCATAAAGTGCATCTCCCAGATTTTGTGCATGATAAAGGTTTTAAGACCATTAAGATTATGATGGAAAAATCTACACTTTACTTTCATAGCACATAAAGGCATGTCATTGTTATAAAGACTCTTATTAATAGCTACCGTTTCAGTGATGGACAGAGGTCACCTTGTAATGTACTTAGTAAATGAAACACTCCTGCTTTCTTGTCCATGTGCATTATTTCATTATGCACCTGAGAAATTTAGACTTATTGACCAGCATAATAAAATACAAGTCGCCTAAATCAATGAAATGATAATCATTCTGTATTTGTCATAATAAAGCATTTTTGGTGCTGGGATAGTATTTTAGTGTCTCTATTTATTAAATTATTAATCAAAAGCCAAAATAACTAATACAGCAAACTCCCTACATACAGACATTCAAGTTGCAAACTTTCAAAGATGCGAACATAGGTGTCAGCTCCTGTTTGCCAGCCATTGCACAGTACTAGTGAACTTTTAAAGATGCATGAGACAAGCTCTCGGACCTGGTGCACTGGGAAAACCTAGGGGGAGCGGGTGGAGAGGGAGGTGGGAGGGGGGATCGGGATGGGGAACACATGTAAACCCATGGCTGTTTTATTCCAATGTATGACAAAATTCACTACAAATAAAAAAAAAATAATAAAGGTACTGTACTGTAAGATTGAAAGTGTTGTCTTTATTTTTGTGTTTGTTCTTTATGTGTGTATTATTTGTTTGTACTATAAACATATTACTGTACTTGTTATGAGTGTATATCTCTGATTTTGTTAATTGGGTACTTAGGTTAACTTAGTTGGACTTACAAATTGTGATTAAAAGTGCCCTTTCAGGAACTGCATTGAAACATGTATATTATCAAGTGTGAAACAGATCACCAGCCCAGGTTGGATACATGAGACAAGTGCTTAGGGCTGGTGCACTGGGAAGACCCAGAGGGATGGGATGGGGAGGGTGGTGGGAGGGGGGTTCAGGATGGGGAACACATGTAAATACATGGCTGATTCATGTCAATGTATGGCAAAAACAAACAAAATATAATAAAATAAATTAAAAAAAAGAAAGAAAAAATAAAAAATTGCACTCTCAGAACTGAGCTCATTCATATGTAGAGGACTTTTTGTCTTTCCATTTATTTTTACTATGGGGTGATGAGGGACTGGAAGCAATGAGCATTCCAGATCTTTTGAGCATTTGATGGCAATGACCTTCTTTAACAAAAATAGAACACAACATCTTATGTGATAGGGCAAAGAAACCTCAGGAAGAATTATTTGCAAGTGGACAGAATTGTCTTTGGAGAGAACTTCAGCACATGCTTAAAATTGGACTTATTGAGAGTGTACATTTTTAAGACTCTTGAAACATGTTAAGTAAATTTCTAGAAAAAATGTGTATTATTTTTCTTGACATAATCAGTGTATAAAAGTGCTTGTCTTTTTAAACTCTCTTAAATACAGATACACAAAGCAGTATCTTAATTCATATTTTTGTTAACAATAATTTTATTCACTAATTTTAACATTTGTTAATTTTAACAATTCAATATGCATAGCCTTCAATATGTCATTCATATGATTTCTATGAAATTAATAACATCATATTTTTGTACTATTTTCACTTTTTCTTATTTGCAATAAAATCTTTTGTCAACTTGGGTGGTGCTTAGTTTTATTTATTTTATGATAAAATCCAAGAGACTCACAGACTTAGAGCACAAACCAATGGTTGCCAAGGGGGAAGGCTGGGACAGAGAGAGATTGGGAGTTTGGGATTGACATGTGCACATTGTTATATTTAAAATAAGTAAACAACAAGGATCCTGTGTGTTAGCCCAGAGAACTCTGATGCATGTACATATATAACTGGAAAAAATATTATGTAGCTAAAAGCATCTGATTTATATTCTTCTGGGATAAATTTGAAAGTGAAAAATATTGAAGATGAATTTCCTCTGTGCCTGCATCCTCAGTGGCTTCAGTCATGTCTGACTGTTTGCGTGACCCTATGGACTGTAGCCACCAGGCTCCTGTCCATGGGATTCTCTAGGCATGAATTCTGGAGTGAGTTGCCGTTTTCTCCTCCAGGGGATTTTCCCCATCCAGGAGTCTCTTGTGGTCTCCACATTGCAGATGGGTTCTTTACCACTGAGCTACAAGGGAAGCCCAGGTTTTCTCTATAAGAAATTAAAACACCAATCTATAGCAAGTTTAGGAATTTTGCTTAAAATGCAAAATATACAATATAATATATTGGTTTAATCAGCATACTGGTTAAAGAAGAAATAATAATGAATGTATTTAGTGTACAATGAAGATTAACATCACAAATTAGTGAGAGATAAAAGACAGCTTGATAAATTGTAGGAGGAAATGGATAAACATGTGAGAGAAAAGTTATATGCAATATTACAACATACAACAAAATTGTATCTAGAATGAAAGTGGAAGTGAGAGTGTTACTTGCTTAGTTGTGTCCCACTCTTTGTGACCCCATGGACTGCAGCCCACCAGGCTCCCTGCCCATGGAATTCTCCAGGCCAGAATACTGGAGATGGTTGCCATGTCCTTTTCCAGATGGTCTTCTCAACCCAGGATCAAGTCTGGATCTCCTGAATTGCAGGCAGATTATGTACCATCTGAGCAACCAAGGAAGCCATATATAGAATATTTTGAGATATCTCTATAAAATATGGCAATGAAAAATAAAGAACATAATATAATAACTTGTTTTACTACAGAAATTGTGTATAGTGGAGAAAAGTCATAGAACTAAAAACAGAAAAAAAAAATGTATACATTTTTATATATTCTCAGGGGAGGAATCATCAGAAATAAGATAGATAGCAAAATCAATCAACATAATGTATATCATTTATTTTGTTAAACATTTATTCTTTTGTTTTAATTAAAACATATTCCTTCCCTAAGAACTTCAGTTGAGAAAAGAAGGAAACAAATCATTTTAACTGATATTTTCTAATGTTTTTAAGGTACATTTATATGATTACTCTCAAATATTAATTAATAGTTATAAGTATAAATGTTCAATGCTTTCTGGAGAAAAATTTACCTGTATAAAAACTTAGGCAGGTCTTTTAAAAAATTCAAAATCTTTAACTCAAAAATTAAAAATTTTGAATATCCTCAAGAAACATAGGGATCTGTACATAAAAATGTGAGTCAATTATCAATATTAAAAAAATGGGATATATTGACATAATGAAATAATGGTTTACAATATAAACTAAATGAAAATATACATATACCAAATGCTCAGAGAACTTTTCTTTAACAGGAGATTACAAGTAAATTGTGCTTTCATTCCAAAATTGAAATTTAATTTTATCTAGAATAATTCAGGGATTCCCTGATAGCTCAGCTGGTAAAGAATCTGTCAAGATTTCAGTATTTTTCAATTTATGTATCTTTAAATGAATTGCAATATTTTTGTAATTAAGTTCTTTAAATCTGTGTATTATACTACATTAAAAACAATGTTCACTAAAAATACATAGTCTGTAGAAAGTTATAAGCACAATACTATCAAGTAAAAATTAATCTTCAAACTTATACATGGAAAATGCTTCCAATTTTGTCATATTAATTGTAAGAATAGCTAAATGTTTTAACTTATTGAGAAAATAGACCAACTAAACACAGAAGCTATCCTTTGACTTGGGACATACTACTGATGAATGTTACTCCCTCACTTCTGTCTGCTTTTTTATTTATTTATAAATAATATTTTTGATATAATTAGCCTCAATCAACTGAGACTTAAGAATGAAGTCCAGGTTTCTAAAACTGCAGATTATTTGGATGATTTTCTTGAAAATGATTTGAACACATTACAGTAAATATAGCAGTTCCTTTCATATGACCACTTATTACTGTGGTCTTAGTTAAAATCGGAATGCACAATATTGGAATACTTATGTATATACAGAATGTGACAGTTGGACTATATAGAAAGCTGAGTGCAGAAGGATTTATGCTTTTGAACTGTGGTGTTGGAGAAGACTCTTGAGAGTCCCTTGGACTGCAAGAAGATCCAACAAGTCCATCTTAAAGGAGATCAGTCCTGGGTGTTCATTGGAGGGACTGATGCTGAAACTGAAACTCCAATGCTTTGGCCACCTAATGTGAAGAACTGCCTCATTTGAAAAGACCCTGATGCTGGGAAAGATTGAAGGAAGGAGGAGAAGGGAAAGACAGAGGATGAGATGGTTGGATGGCATCACTGACTCAATGGACATGAGTTTGAGTGAACTCCAGGAGTTGGTGATGGACAGGGAGGCCTGGCATGCTGTGGTCCACAGGGTTGCAAAGAATCGGACATGATTGAGCAACTGAACTGAACTTAACTGAAGCATTCAAGGCCATTTAAAATTCAATATATGTTTCAATATAGAACAATATAGCTCACTAATAATGCAAGGATCAGTGTGGATGAATTATGTATCTTTTTATATAGCTTTCTTTGTTACTAATTTTCTCAAAAGACAGCTTCCCGTGTATCTTAACTGGAAAAGAATCTGACTTTAATGCAGGAGACCACAGTTCCATTCCTGGGTTGGGAAGATCCACTGGGGAAGGGATATACTATCCACTCCAGTATTCTTAGGATTCCCTGGTGGCCCAGCTAGTAAAGAATCAGCCTGCACTGTGGGAGGTCTGGTTTGGATCCCTGGGTTGGGAAGATCTCCAGGAGAAGGGAAAGGCTACCCACTCCAGTATTCTGGCCAGGAGAATTTCATGGACTGTATAATCCATGGGGTCCCAAAGAGTTGGACACAGCTAAGGGACTTTCACTTCTCAAAAGATATTTTGGAAACTGTTGGAACATACTTACCTGGAAAATAATTAGCAACCACTTTTTTTTTTAATTGTTAGAAAATTGCTTTACAGTGTTGAGCTGATTTCTGCCATAGTTATGAACCAAATAAAACATCACTGTTCACTTT
The DNA here is from genome assembly GCA_020226075.1 of Hydropotes inermis. Taxonomy (NCBI): domain Eukaryota; kingdom Metazoa; phylum Chordata; class Mammalia; order Artiodactyla; family Cervidae; genus Hydropotes; species Hydropotes inermis. The sequence goes on from CM035289.1 coordinate 58,409,309, forward strand.
CAGAAAGATATCTACACACCTGTTCATTTGTATATTGTTTTAGGGCATTCTTGTGTCTACAAAAGCCAATTGCTGGGCTATGTTTACTCAATAAATTTATTCTAATTTAGAGCAAAAACATGAAAAAATATATCTAGACTGCCATTATACTATGATAATGGCTGAATTGGATCCCTATTCCTGGAACCCTCATAAGCAGGTGTTGAGACTTCATTTTCAAAATTGCAAACCACAATCAATATTTGTAATTGGGTAAAAAGTTTCTCAGGATATCTATAATATTGGTTGGGGGAAATTTATAAAATCTTTAAAGCTATGGGTGATCTGTGTACTTCAAATTTCCCTGAAGTGACTCCAGTGACTAGTCAGGCAGTGGAGTGATTGCTCTACATCACACATTGAAGAAGAAACCCTTTCATAAAATTTTGAAAGAAGCTAAAAAGCAATCATCCTCTTTTGAGCCACACTATGGCTCTGTAGACCATTTAATTCAAAGAAGATGGATTGGCAATGTTCACATCAGAGTGAATTAATATTAATATATTACTTATCCCCAAGTGAATAAATTTAGTAAAATATTAAATGAGCTTATTGAAAACATTTGTCTTTAAAGTATAAATTTTGAGGAGAAATTATGCAATATCAGTGAGAACTCATGAAGATAAACTAATCATGACAATAGACTAATAGGCTTTTCCGTTGAAGGAACTCCTGTGTTATTACAGACACCTTAAATATGAATAAGCACCTAAACTGTAATTCTATGAAAAAAAGTTACCTTAATCATACGCCTCATGGCATGGATCACATGCTTGTTCCTTACACTGTAGATCAATGGGTTCAACATTGGGCTCAAAAATGTATAAAAGACTGCAATTATTTTGGACTCCTCTACAGAGTTCTTAGATGGAGGCCTTAAGTACATGCAGAAGAGGGTTCCATAAAATAGAGTGACTGTTGTCAGGTGGGAACCACAAGTAGAAAAGGCTTTGTACCTGCCTTTTGCAGAATGCATCCTCAAGACAGATGCAATGATGAAAATGTAGGACAGAAGAATGATGAAGAGAGAGCTTGAGAGAGTGAAACCAGCAACCACAAACATCGCCATCTTTTTGACATAGGTGTCAGAGCAGGCCAACATTATCAGAGGAGGATCAGCACAGTAGAAATGGTGGATCTCAAGGGAGTCACAGAAGGACAGATGAAAGGTCAGCAGGGCCTGAGAGAGACCATTGAGGAGACCACAAGTATAAGGGACTGTGACTAGAAAGATGCAAACGTCCTTGGACATCCTGGTGCTGTAATGTAGAGGGCTGCAGATGGCTACATAGCGATCCAAGGCCATTGAAGCAAGGAGATAAAGTTCAGTGATCACCAGGGCAATGAAGAGAAGACACTGTGTGAAGCATCCAGCATAGGAGATGGTCTTCTGGTCTGAGAGGAAATTGTGCAGCATATTTGGAGTAACATTGGAGGAATAACAAAGGTCTACAAAGGAGAGGTGGCTGAGAAAGAAATACATGGGAGTCTGGAGGTGGGGATTGGCCCTGATGAGCACGACCATGCTCAGATTTCCCACCAGTGTGATTAGGTAGATTACAAGGAACACCCCAAACAGGGCTTTCTGTAGTGCCGGGTCATCTGTGAGTCCCAGGAGAATGAATTCAGTCACTATTGTGTGATTTGGGAAAAACATATTCTTATTCCTTGAGAACTGAAAGTGACAAAGAAAGTGAAGAATTCTGTGTGATACCAGCTCTGCATTCATTCCATACCTTTAACATTTACTCATTGATCAATTCATCCATGAAGAAATTTCTATTTGGTTTTTGAAAAAATTCATCAGGATTTCTGCATAAATATTTAATCCTATATCTCAGTACTGTTCTGGTTTTTCTCACTATATCTCAATCTCTCCCTTGTTTGTATATATACATATATCATTAATCAAATATTAGTATATAATATTATATATTACATACCACAATTTTATATCAATTATTTATTAATATATTAATTATATATGTTATAATATTATTTAATATTATATATTGATTATTACAATTTATATGTGATTATATATTAAATTTTATATATAATATATTTATAATATTAATTATTCTATGTTGATTATTAACAATATATATTAATAAATGCTATGATCTAATAATATTGCATATTATATATATGCATTCATTTATATCTTTTAAGGGGACTATACTTTGATTTTTTTTTTCAAACTTTGTGGGAACAAAAAGCCAAAGATATGAAAATCAGGTATGAAAAGCAACAAGGCATCATCAACATCTTTCAAATAAATAAATGAAGAAAACTGTGTTTCAAGAGCCCCATCAGTTCTTACAGCCTATTGTTTCAGATCCCTCCAAACAGCATTGGACTATAAAGTGAGAACTGTGCTATGAAGAAAGCTGAGTGCCGAAGAATTAATGCTTTTGAACTGTGGTGTTGGAGAAGACTCTTGAGAGTCCCTTGGACTGCAAGGAGATCAAACCAGTCAATCCTAAAGGAAATCAGTCCTGAATAGTCATTAGAAGGACTGATTCTGAAGCTGAAACTCTAATGCTTTGTCCACCTGATGCAAAGAACTGACTCATTGGAAAAGCCCCTATTGCTGGAATAGATTAAAGGCAGGAGGAGAAGGGGATGACAGAGGATGAGATGGTTGGATGGCATCACCAACCTGATGGACACGGGTTTGAGCAAGCTCCCACAGTTGGTGATGAACAGGCAAGTCTGGCATGCTGCAGTCCACGGGATCACAAAAAGTTGGACACGACTGAGCGACTAAGCTGCATTGAATTGATTGTTTCAGAAATAGAATATAAATGTTCAGTACTGCATTTTCAACTGAAACCCATAGTTGTATGACTTTATTTCATTCAAAGGACATTAAATTAGTGAAATTTATCTCGATATGACTAAGAATAAACAGAATGAAGAATTCATACATGCACTCATTTATTTTACACTGTAAATATTGATTTCCCCCCCCTGTTCTAAGTTCTAGTGCTACAATGAAAAAAATCTCACAAAGTATATATTGTAGGAGAAGGAATAAGTACTAAACCCAGAGATAAAGATATATCATGTACTGTTTGGAAACGACAGCAGTCCTTGTCTCCTCTGAATTGGAGTCATGTTGTGGGGTAGCTGTCTTTGATTTGTTAAACTCTGATTTATCCTTTGAGGCAGCACAGTGGTTTTTACAAATACAGAAGTGGTCCTTGTATTTAACTGTGCTGCCTGGAACACACTTCTCATCTGTTTTCTGTAGTTTACATAAAGCATTAGTTCATTTCCAGGAGTTGGAAAATTTGAATTCTAAAAGGTTAAATTCACACACACACACACACACACACACACACACACACACACACACACACAGAAGCCCATTGGCATTAGAATTCCTATTTTAGGCAATGCATGTCCTTTTGTATTGTGAGCATGATGGCTCTCTCTGCACTGTCTGGCTGCAGAGCCATCACGCTGGCACTTCTTGTCCCTGTATACTTTCCATTTTCTTCCTGATGTGATCCCAGGACTAAGCATGAAGACATCTGGAGCTTATGATTAAGCCAAATATTTGAACCTAGGTATTCTGTGTATCATTTTCTTCCCTGGTCCCTTTACAATTTCTAGACTTGCTGAAATCTTCACCATTAAAAAAGACTCATTTGGTGGGGGGAAGATATATGACATAATCTCAGAAGCAAGTACTGTGAAGAAAAATGAATGTGGGGTGCTTTTAAATGCATTTTTTTTTGCCTATGGTGAATATTAATCTCCACAAAAAAGAACAAAACTTATACTTAGTGAACAAGTGTATCAAATGACCTACCTGTAAAACTGAAATTAAGACATTTTGAAAAAGATAAGAGGGAGCGATTTATAATATATTTCTTAAGTGTAGTCCCTAGAGTATAAAAAAAAAAAACTAAAAGCCAATTAAAATTGCCTTTGTTTCTCAAAAGTGTAACATTAATTTGATGCTTTGGGAACTAGAGTCTCCTCTGAGGCTGATATTGCTACATAGCATTATATACAGGATTGACACTGTGTGTGAAATCTTTAGCAGAGAGACATTAGCCATCACTTTTAATACCATGGAAGTAGGGAATAGGTTAGATCAACTTAGTACTTACATTACAGTAAGGAAGATTGAATATCAATTATTTTTTTAAATGTCATTTTCTCTATAAACGCTAAGGTGAGGCCACATACTGATAGTGAGAAATAGGAAAAAAGTGAACTAAGGGAGAGTTTTGAGGAGTACAAAGACTAGGAAAGCCACAGACTAGGAAACATATTCATACTGAGTAATGTTGGCAAGGATTTCTACTCAGAATGCATACAGATCCTCCAGTATTCACTGACCAAAATACAGCCAGACAAGTTTTAAAAAATCTAATCTTAATACATTTCATTTACAAAAATAAATGAATTGCCAAAAAACATATGAAAAGAATTTCAATATGCATAATTGTTAAGGAAATATGAATTGTAAACCCCTTGAGATACCACTGCACATCTTCATTAATAACAAGAATTGGGAGAGTGGTGTTGAGATATATACACTGTTGATATAAAATAGGTAACTAAACTGCCCCAGGCGGCACTAGTTGTAAGAACCCACCTGCCAATGAAGGAGGCATAAAACATGCAGGTTCGATCCCTGGGTTGGGAAGATGCCCTGACGGAGGAAACGGCAAACTCACTCCAGCATTCTTACCCGGAAAATCCCAAGGACTGAGGATTCTAGCAGGGTACAGTCCATGAGGTTGCAAAGAGTAGGACAGGTTGAGCAGCTAAGCATGCTCAGCTGCAATGAGAACACCCTGTATAGCACAGAGAGCTCTCCTTAAGGCAGTGTGGTGACGTAATGAGAAGGAAGTCAAAAAAGGCGGGGATATACTTACTATGTAAGGCTGACTCATTTTGAAGTACAGTAGAACCTAACACAACGTTGTATAGCAACTATACTCCAATAAAAACTGATTTAAAAAAATTGACAGAAAAAGATGGATAAAGATGATGTGAATCAACGGTAACTCTCATAATATATCACGTGAAGAAGTGTAAAATGATTCAGCTACTTTGGAAAACTAGGTTTTTCTTCTGAAATGCCTTATAATGTCTTAATTTTCCTATAAAACTATGGCTTAGTAAGTATTAAGATTTTATCCAAGAATATAAGAAGGCATACACCCACAAAGAAATTCAAGCATATAGAGGCAGATACGTAGATAAACAAATTGTGATATATCCACATAATGGGACACTACATAGAAATAAAAACTGAACGAAGTACTAATAAAACCTAAATGAATCTCCAAAACATTGTAACAGAGGTATATTAACTTCTGAATGTCAGAGTAATGGTTTCCTCAAACCTACTTCTCCACAAAAGCAACAGAAACAGGGCAAAGTGGTCAAAATTGCTCTTTCAGAATTCTGCATATAAACAAAGGCTTGCGACAATCCCATGAGTGTTTTCACTCAAGTAAAAATGTCAGAATATTTCTTTTTAAAAATTTCTTTTAAAATTAATTTTTTTTTACTTTAAAATATTGTATTGGTTTTGCCATACATTTACATGAATCTGCCATGGGTGTACATGTGTTCCCCATCCTGAACCCCCCTCCCACCTCCCTATGTATCCCATCTCTCTGGGTCATCCCAGTGCACCAGCCCCGAGCACCCTGTATCATGCATTGAACCTGGACTGGAGATTCATTTCACAAGTGATAATTTACATGTTTCAATGCCATTCTCCCATATCATCCCACCCTCACCCTCTTGCACAGAGTCCAAAAGACTGTTGTATACATATGTGTCTCTTTTGCTGTCTTGCATATAGGGTCATCATTATCATCTTTCTAAATTCTATATATATGTGTCATTATACTATATTAGTGTTTTTCTTTCTGGCTTACTTCACTCTGTATAATAGGCTCCAGTTTCATCCACCTCATTAAAACTGATTGAAATGTATTCTTTTTGATTGCTGAGTAATATTCCATTGTGTATATGTACCACAGCTTTCTTATCCATTCATCTGCTGATGTACATCTAGGTTGCTTCCGTGTCCTGGCTATTATAAACAGTGCTGTGATGAACACTGGGATACATGTGTCTCTTTCAGTTCTGGTTTCCTCAGCGTGTATGTCCAGCAGTGAGATTGCTCAGTCATATGGCAGCTCTATTTCCATTTTTTAAAGAAATCTCCACACTGTTCTCCATAGTTGTTGTACTAGTCTGCATTCCCACCAACAGTGTAAGAGGGTTCCCTTTTCTCCACACCCTCTCCAGCATGTATTGCTTGTAGACTTTTGGATAGCAGCCATTCTGACTGGCATGTAATGGTACCTCATTGTGGTTTTGATTTGCATTTCTCTGATAATGAGTGATGTTGAGCATCTTTTCATGTGTTTGTTAGCCATCTGTATGTCTTCTTTGGATAAATGTCTGTTTAGTTCTTTGGCCCACTCTTTGATTGGGCCGTTTATTTTTCTGGAATTGAGCTGCAGGAGTTGCTTGTATATTTTTGGGATTAATCCTTTGTCTGTTGCTTCATTTGCTATTATTTTCTCCCATTCTGAAGGCTGTCTTTTCACGTTGCTTATAGTTTCCTTCATTGTGCAAAAGCATTTAATTTTAATTAGGTCCCATTTATTTATTTTTGCTTTTATTTCCATTACTCAAGGAGGTGGGTCATAGAGGATCCTGCTGTGGTTTATGTCGGAGAGTGTTTTGCCTATGTTTTCCTCAAGGAGTCTTATGGTTTCTGGTCTTACATTTAGATTTTTAATCCATTTTGAGTTTGTTTTTGTGTATGGTGTTAGAAAGTGATCTACATTCATTCTTATACAAGTGGTTGACCAGTTTTCCCAACACCACTTGTTAAGGAGATTGTCTTTTCTCCATTGTATATTCTTGCCTCCTTTGTCAAAGATAAGATGTCCATAGGTGCATGGATTTATCTCTGGGCTCTGTATTTTGTTCCATTGATCTATATTTCTGTCTTTGTGCCAGTACCATACTGTCTTGATGACTGTGGCTTTGTAGTAGAGCCTGAAGACAGGCAGGTTGATTCCTTCAGTTCCATTCCTCATTCTCAAGATTGCTTTGGCTATTCGAGGTTTTTTTGTATTTCCATACAAATTGTGAAATTATTTGTTCTAGTTCTGTGAAAAATACCACTGGTAGCTTGAGAGGGATTGCATTGAATCTATAGATTGCTTTGGGTAGTATACTCATTTTCACTATTATCGATTCTTCTGATCCATGAACACGGTATCTTTCTCCCTCTATTTGTGTCCTCTTTGATTTCTTTCATCAATGGTTTATAGTTTTCTATATATAGGTCTTTTGTTTCTCTATGTAGATGTATTCCTGAGTATTTCATTCTTTTTGTTGCAATGGTAAATGGAATATTATCCCTAATTTATTTTCCTGTTTTCTCATTGTTAGTGTATAGGAATGCAAGGAATTTCTGTGTGTTGATTTTATATCTTGCAACTTTACTATAGTCATTGATTAGCTCTAGTAATTTTCTGGTAGAGTCTTTAGGATTTTCTATGTAGAGGATCATGTCATCTGCAAACAGCAAGAGTTTTACTTCTTCTTTTCCTATCTGGATTACTTTTGTTTCTTTCTCTGCTCTGATTGCTATGGCCAACACTTCCAAAACTATGTTGAATAGTAGTGGTGAGAGTGGGCGCCCTTGTCTTGTTCCTGATTTCAGGGGAAATGCTTTCAATTTTTCACCATTGAGGATAATGTTTGCTGTGGGTTTGTCATATATAGCTTTTATTTTGTTGATTTACATTCCTTCTATTCCTGCTTTCTGGAGGGTTTTCTTTATCACAAATGGATGTTGAATTTTGTCAAAGGCTTTCTCTGCATGTATTGAGATAATCATATGACTTTTATTTTTCTATTGGTTAATGTGGTGTATTACATTGATTGATTTGCAGATATTGAAGAATCAATACATCCCTGGGATAAAGCCCACTTGGTCATGATGTATGATCTTTTTAATATGTTGTTGGATTCTGTTTGCTAGAATTTTGTTAAGGTTTTTTACATCTATGTTCATCAGTAATATTGGCCTGTAGTTTTCTTTTTTTTTTTATGGCATCTTTGTAATGTTTTGGTATTCACGTGATGGTGACCTCATAGAATGAGTTTGGAGGTTTACCTTCCTCTGCAATTTTCTGGAAGAGTTTGAGTAGGATAGATGTTAGCTCTTTTCTATATTTTTGATAGAATTCAGCTGTAAAGCCATCTGGTTCTGGGCTTTTGTTTGCTGGAAGATTTCTGATTATCATTTTGATTTCTGTGCTTGTGATGTGTCTGTTAAGATTTTCTATTTCTTCTTGGTTCAGTTCTTGAAAGTTATACTTTTCTAAGGATATGTCCATTTTTTCCCAAGTTGTCTATTTTTTTGGCATAGAGTTGCTGATAGTAATCTTTTATGATCCTTTGTATTTCTGTGTTGTCTGTTGTGACTTATCCATTTTCATTTCTAATTTTGTTGATTTGATTCTTCTCCCTTTGTTTCTTGATGAGTCTGTCTAATGGTTTGTCTATCTTATTTATCCTCTCAAAGAACCAGCTTTTAGCTTTGTTGACTTTTGCTATTGTCTCTTTTGCATTTATTTCTGCCCTAATTTTTGTGATTTCTTTCCTTCTACTAACCCTGGGGTTATTAATTTCTTCCTTTTCTAGTTGCTTTAGGTGTAGAGTTAGGTTATTTGCTTGATTTTTCTCCTGCTTATTGAGGTAGGCTTGTATTGCTATAAGCCTTCCCCTTACACTGCTTTTACTGAATCCCATAGGTTTTGTGTTGTTGTGTTTCCATTTTCATTCATTTCTATGCATATTTTGATTTCATTTTTTATTTCTTCTGTGATTTGTTGGTTATTCAGAAGTGTGTTGTTTAGCCTCCATATGTTTGTATTTTTATAGTTTTCCTTTTTAACAGAATTTGTCCCTTGATCATTGGCTTTCAGTGGTGAGAATCTGAACCTGAGTTGGTAACAGAAATAGGTATTCTGTACCCAGTCTTTTATTTTTATTTCCTCCCCCTCATTGAAAAGTTAATTGAGTTAGTTTATACAGTTTCATTACCTGGAGCAGAATTCAGGATGGCAAATAATGGTACACCATTTTGAAGGAGAATTGGAAGCTATCTGAGCACCCCACAGGCATAGATACCTATCTGTATATTAATATTCAAATGTACATAGTGGATATATTTGCAATATATATTTTTTGGATTCAGCAAAAATCAATACAGAGGTAACAGAAAATTATGGTTGAATATGTCTGTCCCTGGGGAATCACAGTCTCTAAACAAAACCTTTCTGAGTCTTATTTAATAAGACTGGCCTGACTTAATCAATGCATAGTTATGATTAACTACCTAGTTTGCCTTTCTCCCAAGCTACAAAACCAGGAAGAATTCCCCTGGGATTCGTTGTTATCAATGATTCTGGATTCTGTATAAGGTCACACTACAGATGTTTGTATGTTGTGTGATGCAGACTTATTCCTGGCATAGAAATACTGTTTAATTTCCACAACAACTCAGTAACCATTTATGTTCTGTTACAATGGGAACTATAAACCAGTATTTCTTATAAGAAACTGTCCTCATCATTGTCCTATGGCAGTCTCTGAAACTGCTGAGAGTAAAAGTGGGAGACATGACTTTCCCTACTATTTGTGGTGACAAAGGGCAATTTTATTAAAGGAAGGAAAGGAAAATAAAATGATATAATTGACACAAAAATGCAACAATAACAAAAAAGCAATTGAGAATGATTTACACTGGGATAAACTTGTAGCTTCTCCAAGAGCCCTAGGAGACAGAAGACTAAAAAAGCCATCTATACCCAGTCTCAAAATAAATCACAAAGTATTTATTTTTTTTTTAAATTTGTCTTTGTACCAGGGAATAGAAGGACAAAATCTACACTTTAAAAGAATGTTAGAAAATAGCTGCTCATTCCTCTCAGGTTGTCATAACCTCTGGATTAGATTTCCAGAAAAGAATTATTTTTTAAAGTAAAATCTTTAACCCATGACAAGGTTTAAGCTTAAAGGGAAACACAGTGGAAATGTGTGCACTAGTTTGTGTGTGTCTTTCTGTTGAAAATTTGAGCATTTTCAATTGAGAAGATCCACAGAGTTATCAGTGACCCCCAAAAAGTCCATAATTGGAGAATGAGATAGAGAAATGCAATCAACAGAAGATGGGATGAGGCACCACCATAGGCGATTTTGACTCATCAAAAGAGCTCTGGGGTAAAGGAGAATATGCTTGTCTAGACGAGGAAAAGGACAAAGGTACAAAAGGGCTGTATCACCACCAATTTTAGTAGCTTTGCTCTTTTGCATAATAATAATTCTACCACTTAAGAATTATATGACATTAATAACCAACATAACATCAAATAATTAATATGTCATATTATTATTAGATGCCCAACATTCTTATCACTTCAAATACATTGTCTCTATTAACTTTCCCCCCAGTTGTAAGAAATGCATTATTACAGATAAGAAGTGAATTAAATTATAGGTCAGTATATCACCTCAGATTCTCCAAAATAAAGTTAACACACTGTTTCCTTAATTGCCATTTAGAGACTTTCAAAGCTATGAATCCATGAAGTACTTAACAAGTCAGATACACTGGAGACCTTGAGCAAGTATAATTTATCTGGACCTACGGTATGGTCCTGTGTTGGCTGTGACTCTGAGAGCTACAGGTAAGTGTCATGATCCTGAGTGAGGTGAGTGGAATATCTCTATACTCATAATCAGTATTGGCTGCCTGTGAAGAGACACAGGACTCTTCCAGAAGATGACTTGGGAGCTACTTGGAAGCATTCATGTGATACCAACTCTATGAAGTACTCACCTAGATAGCCTCTGAATCTCTCAGCATTATACTATTGTATTTGAGTTAAGGTCTTATAACTAAAAAAGAGGGACCCATGGAATGCATAAGCAGCTGTTAGCCTAGTATCAGGTATTAAAGGAAGTGGTTTAGTAGTTAAGTACCAGCTCTCTGGAGGAAGATAGCATGATTATTTACTAACTCTGAAATTACTAGATACTTATGAAACCTTGACCTGGTCATCTATAAAATCACTGCTATTAATCTTTAAACATACCTACAATAGATGTTATGAGAATAAATAGAACAATTAATGTGAAACACTTAGCATAGCACTTGAGTCAAAGTAAAGTATCCAAAATACTTATCTAATATTTTTATATATGACAAACTTTTGGAATAATATGAGAATAATAGAAAATAAAGAAACAGAAGATAGGAAGTTTAAAGTGTAGTCCAGGATTGCTCAATATTTTCTCATAGGAAACCCCATCTAGTTTTCATGAATCCACATTTTCAAAGATTTTGCCCAGCCACCAAATATTCTCAGTATATATTTTTTTTGTGTGTTCATTTAGAATAAACAACACAAAAAACCTCATAGTAAACCTAGATGGTAATGATAACTCTATATGCAAGACAGGAAAAGAGACACATATGTATAGAAAAGACTTTTGGACTCTGTGGGAGAAGGTGAGGGTGGGTGATCTGAGAGAATAGCATTGAAACATGTATATTATCAATTGTGAAAAAGATTGCCAGTCTAGGTTTGATGCATGAGACAAGTGCTTAGGGCTGTTGCACTAGGATGACCCAGAGGGATGGGCTGCGGAGGGAAGTGGGAGGGGGGTTCAGGATGGGGAACACATGTAAATCCATGGCTGATTCATATCAATATATGGCAAAAACCACTACAATATTGTAATTATCCTCCAACTAATACAAATAAATGAAAAAAGAAAATTAAAACAAGAAAATAAAAGTTGAACTTATATACATTTTCCATCAAAAGCAAATGTGAAATATTATATTTATTAATAATAAAAAGAAAAGAAGATAAAATAAATAATGGGATATATGTAATGTTAGGAAATAAGCAATTCTAGTGATAATCATACAGAAGAAAAGGGATATAAGAATATCAGGAAGCAGAATGAATACAGTGATCAGGGAACCCTTGAAAAGGGGTGATCTTAGTGGCAATCAACACCTGAAGAAAGACAGGGAAATATCTTCTTTGTAAAGATATTGAGGCAGGGCATTTTAACCACAGGAATGAATAACTACCAAGGCTCTGAGTAAATCCAGTTTATTTGGGAACTGAAAGGAGGGTGGCAGAGCTGGACTAGAGTGAAGAGTTAAAGGGAGAACAGTAGAGCCAGAACAGAAACGGCATAAGCTTTGAACAACTTCATAAGGATTTGGGCCTTTACTTTGGAAAAGTTCTGAAGTTATTTGAGTGTTTGAAGATGAGGAGTAACAGGATCACTCTGGGCTTCCTTGCTGAGACACTCAAATGAGGTAAGGATGGAAGTAGAGAGGAAGTAGGGAGGCCATTAGGAAATTGCAATAATACAAAAGTGATATTAGTGTGGGTTAGTGTAGGTTGGAATCACTGAAACTGGGAGCAGTGAGTTAAGTTCTGGATATACTTTGAAGGTAGAATGAAGATGTTGCCAATTAGCTACAGTTTAAAAGACAAAAAGAAGTAAAAGATGTCTGATAATTTCCCCTAAATTAAGATAATGCCTTAACTGCAGCAAAGAAGATTGAGAGAAAAGCAGGTTTAGGAAGGATTGTTAGGAAGACAGTTTTTCCTAAACTTCCCAATAGACATCCAATAAGAGATGTTAAGTAGGCATTTGTATCCATGAATCTGAACTTCAGGGAAGAAAAATGGTCAGGAGATAATAGGTAGGTAGATAGATAGACACATAGATAAGACTACAGAGAGTATTTGCAGTCATTAGACTGTATGGTCCACCATGGAGTGATTGTGGATGGAAAAGAGAAGAAATTTGAGGGTTGATTCTGGGGTTCTCCAAAATTCCAACCTGGGAGCAATACACTGAGATCATACAGCTTTAGAAGTAGAAGAAATCCATGCAAGTGTGATGACCTGGAAATCTGATGAAGACACTGTTTCAAGCAAGAGGACTGATAACTATTTCAAATGCTACTTATACATTAGGGGTTTCCTTGGTAGCTCAGCTGGTAAGGAATTCATCTGCAATGCAGGAGACCCCAATTCAATTCCTAGGTCTAGCAGATCCCCTGGAGAAGGGATAGGCTATCCACTGCAATATTCTTGGGCTTCCTTGGTGGCTCAAATGGTAAATAATCCACCTGCAATGTGGGAGACCTGAGTTCCATCCCTGGGTTGGGAAGACTCCCTGAAGGAGAGTCTTGGAGGCATGGCAACCCACTCCAGTATTCTTGCCTGGAGAATCCCCATAGATAGAGGAGCCTGGCAGTCTACAGCCCATGGGCCTGCAGAGAGTCAGACATGCTGAGCAACTAAGCACAGCACGGTCCAAGAGATAACCTTTCAGAGAGCTCTGAGAAATTTCTCCAGGAGGAAAGGGAAGGAGCTAGGATGTGTAGTGATTTTTGCAAAAAAGGGCAGGTAGTCTGAACATCCAAAAAAAATTGTAAATGAAATCAAACCAGATATCTCAAGTTAAAGAATTGAGCACTTTTCTATGTATGGGAAGCTGCAAGCATCTGGGCTGTCCAAAATCTTGCCTTTGATACATGCCTCAGCTATCTGGGGCCAGTATCATGTGTTTTCACATCCTAAGTTTCTTTAGAGTTCACCTAGGGAGTGACTGCAGTCTGATGGCTGCTAGGTGTCAGGTATTCTTTTCTTTCCAAGGCTCAACAGTTAACCATACTGGTGGCTGCGATTGCTAGTGACTGTGACATCCTTTATTTACTGAGATGACAGAAAATATTCCATTTTTTCACCTCTAAATAAATTGAAAAACTTTTTGGTTAACTGCCTTTTAGAGACTTTCAAAATGCAATTAACCAAAAAGTTTGTAAGTCCTGAAGTACTTCAGGAATCATATGCACAGGGAAACCTGAGCAAGTATAAGTTATCTGGATTCACTGTATGGTCTTTTGTTGGCTGTGGCTGTGAGTTATAGGTAAGTGACCTGGACGTGGGTGAGGTGAGTATAATGTTTCTGTACTCACAGTCAAGGTTTGCTGAAAGTATAAGAGGCATAGGATGTTGCAGAAATGATTTGGACACCACTTAGAAGCATTTATCTGAAACTGCATCATGAGGTACTCCTGCTGACAGCATCTGATTCTCTCAGCATCATATTGCTGGTGTTCAGTTCAGGTGTTATAACCAGAAGAACAGGGACCCATAAAGCTCACAAGGAACTCTTAGCCTAACATCAGGTATTAAAGGAGGTGACTCATTGGTTAAGTGCCAGGTCTATGGAGTAAGATAATACTCTTTATTAATTGTGTAATTATTTTCTACTTATTAAAACTCAGTTTGGTCTTCTGTAAAATTCTAATTTTCAATACTTTTGTTCTTCAAACATGCATATAATTGATGTTGCAGAAATAAATTTCAAAATGCTGTGAACAATAAGCACAGTGCTTGATTCACAGTAAAGCATTCAAAATTAACTATCACTGTACAAGTAATAAAGTTGTAATATAATCTTGAGAACCAGAGAATAAAAAGAGAATATTAAGTTTAAGATTGAGTTCAGGTATTTTCCCCAAAGAAATAGGGACCACTTTTATTATTCATGTATCCATGCTTTCAAAGATTTTCCCCAGCCACAATATAGTTCTAAATTTCTATTGTGGCTCATGTAAAATAAGCAACCCATAAAACCTCTTAACAAGCTTATGAATTAAGATGAGATAAACATGGAACTGATATGTGTTTTTCATTAAAAGCATACAGGAAATAATATATTCTAATGATGGGAAAACAGAAAAAGTTAAAATAATGAGATTATGTGTGTGTGTTAGTTGCTCAATTGTATCTGACTCTGAGACCCCTTGGACTGTAGCCCACCTGGTCATCTGTCCAAGAGAATTTCCAGGCAAGAATATTGGAGTGGGTTGCCATTCCTTTCTCCAGGGGATCTTCCTGACCCAGGGATCAAACCGAGGTCTCCAATGTTGCAGGCAGATTAGTTACCATCTGAGACACCAGGGAAGCCCCAGTGATATGTATATAATAATAGATAATAAGCAGCTCTAAGGAGAATAATAAAGTTTAAAAAAGACATAAGACATGTCAAGGAAGTGGATTATAGTACTTTGATGCAGAAACACCTGAAAAGGAGTGATATTGTTAGTAATTGACACCTATAAAAAGGGAGGGTGTTTGTTACAAAGATATCTGAGTAAGGATGTTCTAACTATAGGAGGGAGCACTCCACGGTTCTTCAGCCAACTCAGTTTATTCCAGGAACTGAAAGGAGGGTGACAGGGATGGAGTGGAGTGAACCATGAAGGGGAGGCCAGTGGGAGCCAGAAGCAGGAGGGGAATAAACTTGTGCAACTTTATAAAGATTTGGGCTTTACTTTGAATAAGTTCTGAAGTCACTGGAGTGTTTGAAGGTAAAAAGTAACATAATCTGTCTGGTATTTTAACAGGATAACTCCGGCTGCCTTATTGAAAGACACAAGGGAGGTAGGGATGGAAGTGGAGAGGATGCAGGAAGACCATTAGGAAGCTGTGCAATAAGGCAAACGTGAGATGAGAGTAGTCAGTGTAGGGGGGATCACTGGAGCTGGGAACAAATAGTCAGATTCTAAATGTATTTTGTAGATAAAATCAAGATGCTGTTGATTAGTCACCTACAGGATAAAAGACAAAAAGGAATTCAAAACCATTTTAAATGGATATAATGTATTTATTGCAGTGAATATCTGAGACTAAAGTAAGCTTAGGGAAGATATTAAAAAGAGTCTTTCCTAATGTTAAGTAGGCATTTAGATTCATGAGTCTGAAGTTCAGAGAATAAAAATTGTCAAGAGATGATATAGGTAGATAGGGAGATAGGGTCTCATATATAGAGATAACTCAAAGTCATTAAACTGTATGGTCCACCAAGAGGTAACTATGGGTGGAAAAGAGAAGGGATTCAAGGGTTGTTTCTGGGACTTGCCAAAATTCAAAATGGCAGTTGGCGGGGGGGGGGGGGGGGTGGGTAGCACTGAGTATATGCAGCTTTAGAAATAGGAGAAAATCAAATCAAGTCTGATAACCTACAAACAAAGTGAAGAGAATATTTGCAACAGGAAGGCCTGATAAACTATTTGAAATGCTGTTTAAAGATCAAATCAGATGAGGATTAGAGCAGTCATGGATTTAGGTTTTCTTGGTGTTTCAGCCTCAATGAAGAAAGCTTTAGAGTGTATGAGTGACAAAAAACTAGGAGGAACAATCTTATACATTTTGATATTTTACTCAGAAGTAAGTTTAATTAATATATTAATAGTCTAGTGCAAATGGAATGTTTTTATAAGTTCTAAGACAAAGGAGAAACAACATTCTATTCACCAGAATTTTTGTTTATTTAGACATATAGTGACAGGTTGGTGGGAAGTTAATGTAACTGGAGCTGTCTCTTAAGTGTAATACAAATGCACAATAGCTAGATATATTCCTGCCTATCCATTTCAATAGAACACCTATAATCTATGTTCAGGGAATCTTGAAAAGAGTGGCAAATATCGATATAATCAGATGGAATACATGTTCTCACAATTATATTCTAAGATATGTAGCTTTGCCTAATGGTTACTGAGGGAAAAAAAATCCTTAATAATAAAAAATTATAAAAGCAGCAAATTTAATTAATGCATGTTTCTAGTACTACATTAATTATGCAGTAGGTATAAATTCCATGTAAACTGTGTCTTTAGATTATTGCTAATATATTTTTTACTGTTAGAATATGTAGAAAATAGTTAACCCTGTATATTTTATAATGTTGTCATTTTATATCATCCTTCAGTATATACTTCCCCCAAATTTTGTAAATATTCCCTTTTTAAAATCTGGATACTTTCTTATCCACATAGATATTATTATGGCATATGAATTTGATTTGGTGAACAGTGTTCTAGTATACAAAAGCACTGAAAGAAAAAATAGTTATTCTTTTAAAAATATAATGAAAATACATGGAATTCAGCATTTCAGATGCAAAAAAAGTTGCAATTTAAGCTAAAAAGTCAAGCACTTAGCAAAAAGCAAATTGACATTATAAAGAATGCTAAATTACAGTAAATAGAAATGATGAGTTCATCCATCTTTTAATTGAATGGTCATCTTAAGAGGTAAAATAAATTAGCCAACTTCAGAAATTTGGAAATATAAAGCCATTAAACAAGGAAGCCAAAACAGCGAAGTGTGTCTCATTTATACCTTGATAACCACTGTAAACAAATCAGGCACTAAACCACAGTCAGTCCACTTGATCCCACAGAATGAAGCTGAGGACAACAATCAGAAACAGCCAGTTAGGGTTTTTGCTTATTATTGGTTTCCAAAATTAGCAACCAATTAATCTAGAGCTAACCAAATGACTTCCTCATTCTGCTTTGTATTTTCTCTGTAAAAACATCTCTAGATCCTATCCATGGAGTGCTCTTAACTACTTTGGCAGTTACCTGATTCAAAGATATATTTTATCAAATAAACTATTGAAAAATTTAATGTACTTAAGTGTATGGAAAGAGTAACATGGGAACTTACATTACCATATGTAAAATAGACAGCCAACTGGGATTTGCTGTGTGGCTCAGGAAACTCAAACAGGGGGTCTGTATCAACCTAGAGGGGTGGGATGGGAGGGAGATGGGAGGGAGGTTCAAAAGAGAGGGGATATGTGTATACCTATGGCTGATTCATGTTGAGGTTTGACAGAAAACAACAAAATTCTGTAAAGCAATTATCCTTCAATAAAAAATAAAATTAACTTTAAAAAAAAAGAAAGAGAAAAATATATATAACTGTACACAGTGGTTTGTTACAAAATGAAAATTCTTTCCAAAGTGGACCTTTTTGGATTGTAGATTTCTAGGTGTGACACTGATATAATAGTCTTTATTTCACACTTTTCATATGTATTCAGCACAGTGATGCAAGCTGAACTTATTTTTTCTCTTCTTAGGTAAGATTCCCTGTAACCATGGAGAGAAGCAATTACACAGTGATGGACTTCATCCTGGTGGGCTTCATGACAGACCCCAGGATGCAGCTGGTCCTGTTTGTGGTGTTGCTTGGTGTCGACTATATGACTGTGCCAGCAAACACCACCCTTATAGTGCTGACCTGTAATGACTCCCGACTGCACACA
The DNA here is from genome assembly GCA_020226075.1 of Hydropotes inermis. Lineage (NCBI taxonomy): Eukaryota > Metazoa > Chordata > Mammalia > Artiodactyla > Cervidae > Hydropotes > Hydropotes inermis. Next base: position 58,427,588 of record CM035289.1, read on the forward strand.
CCCATGTATTTTTTCACTGGGAATCTGTCTTTTCTGGATCTCTGGTATCCCTCTGTCTACACTCCAAAGATCCTACTGACCTGCATCTCTGAAGACAAGAGAATCTCATTTGCTGCTGTGTAGTCCAGTTTTTCTTCTCTGGTGAGCTGGCATACAGTGAGTGCTACCTGCTGGCCACCATGGCTTATGATTGCTATATGGCCATCTATTTAACTAAATAAATTTAATAATAATTTAATAATTTAATTTAATCATACATGTATAATAATTTTAAATAAAGAAAGCCACTTATTTATTCTCAGGCCATGCCCATAAAGCTATGTGCATTCTTGGTAGCTGCCTCACACCTTGGCGGCTTTATTAACTGTTCTCTCATCATCAGAAGAACATTTACCATGAACTTCCGTAATGACAATGTCATTGATGACTTTTTTTGTGATTTGCTTCCCCTGGTGAAGTTAGCTTGTGGCAAGCAGGATGGCTACCAGGCTCTGCTGTATTTCCTCCTAGCCTCTAATGTCATTGCCTCTGCTGTGTTCATATTTGCTTCCTACCTCTTCATCATCGCCAACATCTTGAGGATCTGCTCCACCCAGCTCTGCCTCAAAGCCTTCTCCACCTGCTCCTCCCACTTGATCTCTGTCACCTTGTACTATGGCTCCATTCTCTACATCTACTCACATCCATGCTCTAACTATTCTTTTGATGTGATAAAATAGTTTTTACATTTTACACCATAGTGTTTCCTATGTTGAACCCCATGATCTACAGCTTGAGGAATGAGGGTGTGAAAGAGACCATGAATAAACTCTTCAAATAAATAAAGTTTCTCTCCTTTTAAGCAGATGTAGAGACAATTTTTGATCAGGTTATTGTATTTCAAGAAGAGCTGCCATTGTGTTCCTTTAGGGTCAAGAGTCCTTACGATACCAGTTCATGAATCCTCACCCTTGGTACAAGGCCAGTCAAGAGGCCTAAGATGAAAAAAATAAGCTCAATTTAAAAGAGATAAAATTTAAATACCAAATATAATCATTTGTTTTGAATTTTATATTACTTTAGGTTGAAAACAACCAAAAAGCTTAAAACCAAAACCTGTCTTCTATCTCATGAAGTGACAGAATAGCCTACTCTAGAATGATATTTTTGATTGATATGTATAGAATAGTATCCAATAATTATTTCTTTAAAATAAGAAATATATTGAATTAAATTTTAATATTTTAATACCTCTCAACTACTTAAAATCATAACTTTTATTCCTATAGCAGAATTTCGAAAGCATTTTTATATGTCCTTTATTCTCCACAGAAATGTTAACACAAAGGCCCAGTGGTACCCAACAAATAACTCAGTACAACCATAACTCAGGAAGTGTGACCTCTCCAAGCTACATGTCTGTTTGCATGTTCCTGAATAAAGAAAAGCTGGTCACCTTGTCATAAGTATCATACTTGTGAATCACTTTATATCTCCCTGGGCTTCTATTTTAATTATATGGGTGAACCTACAAGGCTATCTACCTCCAAATTATGATATTCTGAGCATCAAGACACAACAACAACAATAATAAAAATACTAATAACTATAGTGAGGTGAAACAACTTAAGAATTATCTCCATGAGTAAACATTACCCAAAAAGAAAAAGTTATAGAAGGAATATGTACAAGTAGTGATCAAACAAAAGATGAAATATGATGAGACGCATATAATTTTGACTTTTAAAAGTGAGATAATATTAGTGCAATTTTAGTCAATTAAAAAGTGAATAATGCCCTTGTTTCTATTGTTTTAAGCATTAACAACAACAACAAAAATATGTAAAAAAAATGTGACATTTAAGCAAGCATTCCCCGAGATTCCAGGAAGTCTTCTAAGAGCAGGAAACACTGATCAACACTGAAAGTAATGCATACTAAGCTAAATATTATATCCAAGGAATACAATCACAGCTAGTTGTAACCCATAGTAATGCAATAGAAACATGGACCCATAGTGCAATTTCAAGATTCTTGTTTAGACAATGTTACAAAAAGGAAACCTATTAATGCCAACCCAGAATCTCATTTCCTAAAAGATGTCTCTATTTCTCACTATTAATCATAAAATTCCTATAAACCTTATTTTTAGCTAGTTGAAAGATTTAGTTGATATATTATAGTGGCAGAAAATAAATTATTTAATGTTGGCTAATTTAAAATAGAAAATTTATTATCCAAGAAGGACACATCAGTTACAAAATGTAAAATTGGTATAGTAAACCTATTCTTAAATCTCCTAGTATTATAAATCCCAACATTTAAGTATAGAAAAATATGTTTAACTACTGGTGAAAATTTCCTTTTCTGAGATAATTTCATCCATTTAGGAAGAACAACCAAGTCCTGTCCTCCAAGTAATTATCGATATGTAACAGATATTGTACCTTTCACCAGTCTAAGTGTGTATTCAAAATATTTTGTGTATGGAAATGTGAACTCAACTCCAAAATCAACTTTAAATAACATTACCAAGACCCTGGTAAGAAGATAGACTACAGCTAGTAATAATCTTAGGAAGACATAAAAATATCTAAAAATACAATAAAACTGTAATTAAACATATGGAACTGATATTTTAGAAAATGCTTTGGAATAATGTAATATTGACATTAAGTTTTTAAGCACTGTTGGGAGCATTTCATATGCACTTTATAGTCATAAAGTATTCAAAAGAATCTCCATATCAATTTGAATTAAAGAGTGCTTCCCTGATAGCCCAGTTGGTAAAAAATCTGCCTGCAATGAGGGAGACCTGTGTTTGATCACTGGGTTGGGAATATCCCCTGGAGAAGGGAAAAGCTACCCACTCCAGTATTCTGGCCTGGAGAATTCCATGAACTTGTTTTATTTTTAAAAATTATCTCCATGGTCCTTCAATGCATAGACGATAAGCAGTGGACTCTTCTGATAGTAGGACTTGTGACATTCCCAAAAATGATACTATTTGGCTTTTCTATTCACATTCAGAAAAGAATAAGAAAAAGGAAGTGAAGTAACAGGATATATATTGCTGAAATTTATCAAACTCTCTACTACTATAACTTCCTATGGCTGTAATTACAAAGCAAACCTCTTTTAACCTCAGTTCCTCCATGAGTCTGGTCCATCTAGTCTCTCTCAGCACCTCAGTTGAATGAGAGTTACCTAGCATATTGTCCAATTTTTATTAGAACTGAGTCTTCTTATTATCTTGTTTTTATTTTCTGTAGTACTCTTCCTTTGAAAGAGGAGGCTAACAAGATGCTAAGAAATATACCGCTAAACCCTCTAGGTTTCAAGCATAATTCTTTTTTATCTCATTTTATAGCATCAACTAATTTCTCTCTAGTGATTGGCACATTCTCCCTGCCCAGAAGAATGATTCCCATCAGCTCAATGCAAGGGGAACTGAAATCCAGGGTGCTTCCTGAATTCCAAATATTCAGAATACCTGAGGGTGTTTCCCTGGGGAAGCATCTCATCCTTGTGCACATAGACTTCCAAGTATACTGAGTATACAGTTATAGGTAGGAAAATTAAATTCTTATTGGGATGCTTCATGTAATAATAAAAGAAACTCTATTAGCCATGATCCTCCAAACGTGCATGTGAGTTGCTCAACTGTGTCTGACTCTTTGTGACCCCATGGGTTGTAGCTTGCCAGGATCCTCATTGCATGGAATTCTCCATGCAGGAATATTGGAATGGGTGGCCATTTCTTTCTCCAAAGGATCCTCCTGACCCAGAGCATTCACCAAAGGGGAATTAAATATGCACCTATGCTACTAGGGGAAATAGATCTTCCTCTGTTAGAGAAAATGGAGAAGGAGCCAGAAAAAAAGAAGGAAAGAAAGGAATGTCACAGACATGGCGCAAGTTTTGACCATGATGGAAGTATGTGAGATGAATAAGAAATGGATGGAAGGATGAACAAAGCATCCTAGAGCATTGCTCAGGGTAGAGTTAGTTCAGCAAGATCACCATAAGGTCCTAGTGATCAAGAGAGTTCAGTGTCTAACAGAGATGGGCCTGCATTCGTACCTTTACTGTGTTAAGTCCTTAGCTCAGAGCACCCTGTGAGAGGCTTGACCCTGATACAAATGAGGAAATACATTTTAGAAATCAGCAGCTAGGGCCTTTGGACAATTATAATGTCTGCACTTGGATCTTTGCAAGGTTATTTTCTGGTCACCATGTGGGTCATGCCCACCTCTTCTTCTTGGTTCATAAAGATATACATAACTGCTAAGGGAAAATGAGTCATATATATGCTGCTCTTTTAAGTTTGTAGCATAATTAGAAGACACCTCAACAACCACGACTGAGTTTTCATGAACATAAAATTATGGGATGAACCCAGGGCATTTAGCAGTATCATTCATTATTTTATCAGGACAGCTAATTCTAAATAATTATACAAAGAGTAATGGGAGTTATTTCTGTGTATTGGAAGAGATGGTTACTATTCCTCTGCCATTCAATGTGTTTCTTGGTAGAAGTAATTTTTTGGTGGAGAATCATGAAGATGACATTATGTAAATCTACATATATAGGTACTGGTGGGGAAGAAATAAACTAATAGAAAAATGAATATGTAAAGGAAATAAATCCCCCATATGCAGCTATTTATAGAAGGAAAGTCATCACACCTGCAATTGTTAATTTATAAGTTGTCTACTTTAATCATCCTGCTACCTTCCCAGAAATTGATAGTATTTCAGAGGCATAATGGGGGATCTCCTTAATTTGCATTTTGGACATTTAACTGCAGTATTAGCCATATAATGCTAGTAATAAGGAGATTATCTCATTGAGACCATTCCAACTTCAATGGACACTTCATACAAGGGTGCCATGAACATGAGCTGGGGTACATGGAGGAGGCTGTCTAACACTCACAGAGCAGATCACATCATTCACCTGATTAGTTTGAGCCTCCAGTATAAGCATGTGCAGCTAGAGTATGTACATATGTGTGGGCATGAAGGGTTTAGGACATCTTCTGAACTGTCTATTACTTTGAAGATGCAATAAAACATGCCAGTCTCTCAGGCTCCTCTGCAAAATAAGGACGAATACAAACAATGCAAAATGAATGGTTTATCCCTCAAATGTTAATGCTAGTGTGAACCTGTTAAAGTGTAATGTTAAGGGATATAAATCTGTTTTTACTTCAAACTGACCCCTTCATTTTATTTCTCAAGACCCTTCCTGCACCCTTTCTTCAACTTATTTACCTACAAGCCTTGTTCAGTCATGATCTGGACTTGGAAGATATCAGTCCTTTCCCTTCAAAGACAGCAGTTAAAGATGATAAATTAGGATCCTCACCCTTGTATTTTTAAGGTTTGATGAAATACTAATTGTTGTATTTTTCTCCATGGATGAGATATTACATTTCATTTCCTCTCTGAGTAGAGAGGGTCCAGTGGGAGTAGTTAGTTAAAAGGACTTCTTCTCAAACCTTCCAACAATGACGGCACTAATTCCAATGGCCAGGGACAGGGAGGTAAAGTGAGGATTCTGTTTTATTCTATATATTCATACACAATATCACTCACACAGAGCCAGACACCCTGGAATGCGAAGTCAAGTGGGCCTTGGGAAGTATCACTATGAACAAAGTTAGTGGAGGTGATGGAATTCCAGTTGAGCTATTTCAAATTATAAAAGATGATACTGTTAAGGAGCTGCACTCAATATGTAGGCAAATTTGGAAAACTCAGAAGTGGCCATAGGACTGGAAAAGGCAAGTTTTCATTCCAATCCCAAAGAAAGGCAATGCCAAAGAATGTTCAAACTACCGCACAATTGCATTCATCTCACACGCTCAAAATTCTCCAAGCCAGGCTTCAGCAATACATGAACTGTGAACTTCCAGATGTTCCAGCTGGTTTTAGCAAAGGCACAGGAACCAGAGATCAAATTGCCAACATCTGATGGATCATCAGAAATGCAAGAGAGTTCCAGAAAAACATCTATTTCTGCTTTATTGACTATGCCAAAGCCCTTGCCTGTGTGGATCAAAATAAACTGTGGAAAATTCTTAAAGAGATGGGAATACCAGACCCACCTGACCTGTCTCTTGAGAAACCTGTATGCAGGTCAGGAAGCAACAGTTAGAACTGGACATGGAATAACAAATTGGTTCCAAATAGGAAAAGGAGTATGTCAAGGCTGTATATTGTCACCCTGCTTATTTAACTTATATGCAGAGTACATCATGAGAAATGCTGAGCTGGAGGAAGCACAAGCTGGAATGAAGATTGCCAGGAGAAATATCAATAACCTCAGCTATGCAGATAACACCACCCTTATGGCAGAAAGTGAAGAAGAACTAAGGATCCTCTTGATGAAAGTGAAAGAGGAGAGTGAAAAAGTTGGCTTAGAGCTCAACATCAAGAAAACTAAGATCATGGCATCTGGTCTCATCACTTCATGGCAAATATATGGGGAAACAGTAGAAACAGTGGCTGACTTTACTTTTCTGGGCTCTAAAATCACTGCAGATCGTGATTGTAGCCATGAAATTAAAAGATGCTTACTCCTTGAAAGGAAAGTTATGACCAACCTAGACAGCATATTTAAAAGCAGAGACATTACTTTGCCAACAAAGGCCCATCCAGTAAAGGCTTTGGTCTTTTATGTAGTCATGTATGGATGTGAGAGTTGGACTATAAAGAAAGCTGAGCGCCAAAGAATTGATGCTTTTGGACTGTGGTGTTGGAGAGGACTCTTGCATGTCCAAGACATGAAACTAGTCCATACTAAAGGATATTGGTCCTGGGTGTTCATTGGAAGGACTCATGTTGAAGCTGAAACTCCAATACTTTGGTTACGTGATGGGAAGAGCTGACTCATTTAAAAAGACCCTGATGTTGGGAAAGATTGAAAGCAGGAGGAGAAGGGGACGACAGAGGATGAAATTGTTAGATGGCATCACTGACTCAATGGACATGGTTTGGGTAGACTCCAGGAGTTGGTGATGGACAGGGAGGCCTGGCTTTCTGAGGTTCATGGGGTCACAGAGTCAGACACGACTGAGCAACTGAACTGAACTGAATATGGTTTTTGGGTATAGATAAATAAAATCAGCTATGTGACTGGTCCCACTGGACCTACTGAGAGATATGTACCAACCAAAACTATCTTTCATGTTGTTTCCATTAGAACCACTGACAATAGTGTAGCCTTGATGTATTTCCATCTCTGAAGCTTATTATCAGTTCAGAGCCAAGAACCAATAACCCACAGGTCATCTGTGTATTTCCCCTTTCTCAAAGTAAGATTCCCACCATAAATGACTGTAAGCCAGCCACAAGAAGATTTTGGGGAAATACATTGTACCCATTGGCTGAGTTTCAAGATCCTTTGTAAATGGGAATTTTGAGTTCTTGGTGCTACTACTTTGCAAGATGGTGGAGTAGAAGAAAATGCACTCATCTGTGAGAACACCAAAACCACAACTAGCTGCTGAACAACCATAGACAGAAGAATGTTGTAACCCACCAAAAGAAGATACCCACATAGAAGGTCAAAGAAGCCAGAACAAGATGGTATGAGGGGCATAATATCATTTAAAATCAAACCTCATACCTGCCAGAGGTGCTTGGAGGGCACAAATAAAACCTTGTGTGCACCAGGACCCAGGGAAAGGAGCAGTAATCCCCACAAGAGACTGAGACAGACATGCCTGTGAGTGTTTGAGGGTCTTCTGCAGAGGCACGGGTCAGTTGTGGCCTGCTGTGAAGACAGGGGCTCTGGCAGCAGCGTTCCCGGGAGGCATGGCATGTGGCATAAGTCTTCTTGGTCACCATTAACCCCAATATAGAGCCACAGAGCAGGTGATCCATAAACTAGAGAAAAAAATATACCAAAGAAGTTCTCACACTGTTGTGAATGTTTTAGGTCCCATAACAGATTTCCCAACCCAGGCATCTGGCAAAGGGCCTGAGAATTCCCATGGAATCTGACTTTGAAGGTCAGTGGGATTTGATTACAGAACTTTCACAGGACTGGGGAAACAGACTCTTGGAGGGCACACATAAAACCCTGTGCACACCAGAACCCAGAAGAAAGGAGCAGTGACCCCACAAGAGACTGAGTCAGACTTGCCTGTGTGTGTTCAGGAGTCCTCAGTGGAGGTGTGGGTTGACCCTGCCACCAGGTCAGGGTCACTGAAAGCAGCAGTCCTGGGCAGCACAGCCTGCTGGCATAAGTCCTTTTAGAGGAGGTCACCATTACCCTACCATTGTTTGGCCTCAGGCCAAACTACAGGGAGGGAACACAGCCCCATCCATTAGCAGAAAATTGAATTAAAGATTCACTGAGCATGGCTCTGACCACCAGAGTAAGACCCAGTTTCCCCCAAAGCCAGTCCCTCCCATCAGGTCTTCCCTGGTGGTTCAGATGGTAAAGAGGCTGCCTAAAATGCAGGATACCCAGGTTCAATCCCTAGGTTGGAAGATGCCCTAGAAAGGGGAATGGGTACCCACTATAGTATTCTTGCCTGAAAAATCCCATGGATGGAGGAGTCTGGCAGGCTATAGTCCATGGGGTTGCAGACAGTCAGACAGGACTGAGCAACTAACACTTTGACTCCCACTTTCAAGTCCCTCCCATCAGGAAACTTGCACAAGCCTCTTACTCTCATCCATCAAAGGGCAGAGAATTGTTAATCCACATAAAGATAACTTTTTTTCTTAGAAGAAAAAATATCACCTTGGTTGTTTCGTCATCTACTTCATTCCTCAGAAACCACCTAACACATCAAACATTTCCACAAATGTATGAACAACAGAATATTTCATTACCATTGAGACTTTGTGGTACTTAGATAATTGATCCCACCTGTCTCTGAGAGTTATGGACTGCAATCTGGCTTTCTTTCAACCTGTTTGTTTATTCAGGTGAATAACTCAGGTTTAAATTCCATCAGGAGACAACTCACTACTTGTTATGTGTAATGTTTATTTATATATATCTTTGCCAAAAATATTGACCTCTCAATGTCTTGACCTTCACTTGTCCTTCATTTCATGATGACCTTAGTGATCATTTAAGTAAATTTCATGCCACCGGCTGCCATAAGTTACCATTGTCCTATTTATCAAAATGATGGGGTGCATTTAGAGTTCTAATCTTCAAATACATGATCAATTCAATTTCACTTGAATGCTTATCTCCTGGTACTACTTCTAAGACCAGTAACAGTTAAGAACCTAGCAGGTAGCAGAAGACCACTTAAACTAGTTAATTTGGAAAAGACTTAATAAAAGGATTACTACAAAGGAATAAGTGTGGTTTAGGAGTTCCCAAGGAATAGTGTGATTACTCTAGAACTAATAACTTCTGAGAGCTGATATCTCCTCTCTTGTGCAGGAAGAGTGAGTGGTTATGTGCATTGGAGGGAGAGTTTTCAAATGGGCAACTTGACAGGTTCTATGGTTTGCGTCCAGAGATGTGGCACTTTGCAGGAAAAGAGTCTGGGAAAAGCCACTGTTCCCTCACTCTTTTCCCTGCCAGTAGCAACCACTGGTTAAGTAACACACTCAGTAGACAGAAAGGAGCCCAAGATGCAGTTAATAAGATTGAGCACCCCAGAGCAAAGAGAAGGATAAAAAGGTGGAAAATGGGTTTGGAAGGACAAATGAAGGTAATCAACATATAACAAAAATATCAATATCAGTGAACATTTGTGCTTTAATATATATATATATATATATATATATATGAATATATATGGTATTCACAAAATATATATGGTATATGAATATATATGAATATACCATATGAATATATGAATATATGAATATGAATATATGAATATATATGGTATATATATGAATATATATGATATTCACAAAATGTGTGCACCTTTTTATGTATATATGGTATACATAAATTTATGCTTTGTCTAGGTTACACATAATTCAAGACAGAATGAGAATGAAAATTTTGCTGATTAATTTTCAGTAGGGAATTGTAATCTCAAAGGAAATATAAAAAAGACTCTATTACTAAATAATACCCAATTCTCAACATACTTTATTTAATTGACTTGTTAGTCGTTTTCCAAGGTTATGAAATCCTGAGAGGTTGCAGGGCTTTATAATGCTGGGGATCCAGAAACTGACATAAAAGATTCTGAAACCGATAGATTGGAATCCTGTTCAATTCAAATGTGGATGGTGTTGCTGAGAACCTCAGGTAAGTTGTCTAATTTGTATGTTAGAGGAAATTTTTATTTGATCTTTACAACCAGTCTAATGGTCATTTAAATACTCAGATAGGAAAAGTGCTAGTGAAAGGTCCTCTTTTGAAATATATTCACTAATTTCTCATCACGGTTTCTGAAATTACAGAGGATCACAAGGGAAAGTAACATTTTCATTATTAAAAACAACAAAAAAGCAATTAATACACACTATTGATACTATGTATAAAATAGAAAACCTACTGTTAAGCTCAGGGAACTCTACTCAATGCTCTGTGGTAAACTAAATGGAAAGAAAATTAAAAAAACGAGATATGTATGCATACGGCTGATTCCCTTTCCTGTACAGTAGAAGGCAATACAATATTATAAACAAATAAACTCTGATAAAAATTATTTTTTTAAAAATATTACAAAGTCAAAGGAGAAAAAATAAATGCACAAACTAATAAGCAAACATCTAACAGGAACCACTTACAGAAGAAACAGCTTTGTTAATATCTCAAAAACATATGTTAATTCTGAGATGAATTCCAAACAAAATAAACATGTCTCTAAATATAAGAAAGTGATTACATTAATGTTGGAAAAAGCTGCATTATTAAGTTTATAGCACAAAATTGTATCCTTATTTATGAAGAATAATACCTTAGCTAGCTGTCAACCACCAGTGTTCTGGGAAAGTTAATTGATAGCCCTGAATCCCTTTTCCTGTCTTTCATGGGAACTACAATCCATGTTCGACACTTGTTGGACAATTAAGTAAAATTCCCAGAAAGGTGTTTTGCAAAGAGTGGTTTCTCAAGATATAGTAAGTAGTATCATTACTTTTGGACCTTTCCAGGTGGCACAGTGTTAAAGAACTGCCTGCCAATGCAAGAGACACAGGAGATGCAAGAGACATGAATTCAATCCCTGGGTCAGGAAGATCCCCTGTATTAGGAAATGGCAACCCACTCTACTATTCTTGCCTGCAAAATTCCATGGACAGAGGAGCCTGGCAGGCTATAGTCCATGGAGCTGCAAAGAGTAGGACACAGCTGAGTGACTGAGCACACACACATCCACTTCAAGAGAAAGTTTATAATTCTACCTGCAGAGAATCCTGAAGAGAGTGAGATGTTCAAGTTATCATATATAATATTGAGTTTCATGATCATATTCTAAGACATATTTTTAGCCAAATTGTTCCTACGATGGAAAAAACTCTTTAATAGTAAAAACGTAGAAAAGAATAAAAATCTAAAATAATGCAATAATTTCTAGTACTGTATTATTTAGGCAGTATGTATGAATTACATTCAAAATTGGCCATTTAGATTAATTTTTATTGCAGAACATGTATACAGATCTGATCCTATACATACTTTCCCCCCCAAAATTTTGCATATATTCTTGGTTTTACTTATAATCTTGTATTTTTTTCTACCTGTAGAAAGCATTAAGAGATACAAATTTTAACAGTTATAGGTTGTCCCAGGCTTCCCTGCTGGCTCAGTGGTAAAGAATCTGTCTGCAATACTGAATATCTGGGTTCGATCCCTGGGTCAGGAAGTCCCCTGGAGGAGGGCATAGCAACCCACTCAAGTACTCCTGACTAGAGAATCCCATGGACAGAGGTTCCTGGTAGGCTGCAGTCTATAGGGTTGCACAGAGTCGGACATGACCGAAGCAACTAAGCAGTATCAGCATAGGTTGTCCCAACATATGAAAGCACTAAAAACAAAAATACTAGATTATATATATATATATATATATATATATATATATATATATATATTTAAATAGCTAAATTCAATATTTCAGATACAAACATACAAACAGGTAACAGTTTAAGCTACAAAACCCACATGTAGCACAAAAGCAAACTGTCATTGCAAAAAGGACTAAATCAGAATAGAATAAAAATTATAAGTCCATACATCCTTTAGTTGATAAATCATTCTTAAGAGGGAAAATAATTAACCAGCTACAGAAATTTGGAACTGAATATTTTAAAAGTCATTCAACAAGGAAACCATCAGACTTAGATGTCTATTATAACTTGGCAGCCTATGTGAGCAAATAAAAACCAAAGGCAGATTTAATTCACTTGAAACTGAGAAAATGAAACTTAAGAGGAACTCAACATAGCCAATTGTTAGTAGGTTTCCCTAATAAGGCAGCCTCTTAAGTTATGACCAATCAGGTAATTTTCTTGCTTTGCTTCCACATTATCTCTACAAAAACCTCTCCCATTGTTCCTGTCTATAAACAACCCTTGATTACATTTGGTTTAGAGCTGCCTGATTCAAACTGATGTTTGCTCAAAAAACACTAAAAGATTATAATGTGCCTAAGTCAACTTTTAGCAATATATAGCTGTAAAGTCTGAGTGATTTTTTTTAGACATTCAACTTGCATTACTTTATTTTTTTTCATTTATTTTTATTAGTTGGAGGCTAATTACAATATTGTAGTGATTTTTGTCATACATTGACATGAATCAGCCATGGATATACATGTATTCCCCATCCCCATCCCCCCTCCCACCTCCCTCTCTACCCGATCCCTCTGGGTCTTCCCAGTTCACCAGGCCGGAGCACTTGTTTCATGCATCCAACCTGGGCTGGTGATCTGTTTCACCCTAGATAATATAAATGTTTCGATGCTGTTCTCTAGAAACATCCCACCCTTGCCTTCTCCCACAGAGTCCAAAAGTCTGTTCTGTACATCTGTGTCTCTTTTTCTGTTTTGCATATAGGGTTATCATTACCATCTTTCTAAATTCCATATGTATGTATTAGTATACTGCAATGGTCTTTATCTTTCTGGCTTACTTCATTCAGCATAATGGGCTCCAGTTTCATCCATCTCATTAGAACTGATTCAAATGAGTTCTTTTTAATGGCTGAGTAATATTGCATGGTGTATATATACCACAACTTCCTTATCCATTGATCTGCTGATGGGCATCTAGGTTGCTTCTATGCCCTGGCTATTATAAACAGTGCTGCGATGAACATTGGGGTGCACGTGTCTCTTTCAGATCTGGTTTCCTCGGTGTTTATGCCCAGAAGTGGGATTGCTGGGTCATATGGCAGTTCTATTTCCAGTTTTTTAAGAAATCTCCACACAGTTCTCCATAGCGGCTGTACTAGTTTGCATTCCCACCAACAGTGTAAGAGGGTTCCCTTTTCTCTACACCCTCTCCAGCATTTATTGCTTGTAGACTTTTAGATAGCAGCCATCCTGACTGGCGTGTAATGGTACCTTATCGTGGTTTTGATTTGCATTTCTCTGATAATGAGTGATGTTGAGCATCTTTTCATGTGTTTGTTAGCCATCTGTATGTCTTCTTTGGAGAAATGTCTGTTTAGTTCTTTGGCCCACTTTTTGATTGGGTCATTTATTTTTCTGGAATTGAGATGCAGGAGCTGCTTGTATAATTTTGAGATTAATCCTTTGTCTGTTGCTTCATTTGCTATTATTTTCTCCCAATCTGAGGGCTGTCTTTTCACCTTGCTTATAGTTTCCTTTGTTGTTCAAAAGCTTTTAAGTTTCATTAGGTCCCATTTATTTATTTTTGCTTTTATTTCCAATATTCTGGGAGGTGGGTCATAGAGGATCCTGCTGTGATTCATGTCGGAGAGTGTTTTGCTTATGTTCTCCTCTAGGAGTTTTATACTTTCTGGTCTTACATTTAGATCTTTAATCCATTTTGAGTTTATTTTTGTGTATGGTGTTAGAAAGTGTTCTAGTTTCATTCTCTTACAAGTGGTTGACCAGTTTCCCTAGCACCACTTGTTAAAGAGGTTGTCTTTTTTCCATTGTATATCCTTGCCTCCTTTGTCGAAGATAAGGTGTCCATAGGTTCGTGGATTTATCTCTGGGGCTTTCTATTCTGTTCCATTGACCTATATTTCTGTCTTTGTGCCAGTACCATACAAGTCTGAGTGATTTTGTTGCAAAGTGATAGCTCTTTCTAAAATGTTCACTTACATTACAAGATCCTAGGCTTCAAGGTTTGGCAATAATTCAATGTCCTTTATTTATCATATTTTCTATGTAATTGACACAGGGATTTAAGCTGAACACATTTTCTCTCCTCTTGGGTGAGATTCCTCTAGCCATGGGGAAGAACAATCACACAGTGACTGACTTCATCCTGGTGGGCTTCACAACAGATCCTGTGGTGCAGCTGGTCCTGTTTGTGGTGTTCCTTGGTGTCTACTCTATGACTGTTCTAGGAAATACCACCCTTATAGTGTTGATTGGTAATGACTCCCGACTTCACACACCCATGTATTTTTTCATTGGGAATCTGTCTTTCCTGGATCTCTGGTACTCCTCTGTGTACACCCCAAAGATCCTGGTGACATGCGTATCTGAAGACAAAAGCATCTCCTTTGCTGGCTGTGTAGCCCAGTTCTTCTTCTCTGCGGGGCTGGCCTACAGTGAGTGCTACCTGCTGGCTGCCATGGCTTATGACCGCTATATGGCCATCTCAAAGCCACTGCGTTACTCTCAGGTCATGCCCAGCAGGCTGTGTGCATGTCTAATAGCATCCTCATACCTTGGTGGATTTATCAACTCTTTCATTGTTACCAAAGGAACTTTTGCTTTGAACTTCTGTAGTAACAATGTCATTGATGACTTTTTCTGTGATATCCCACCTCTTGTGAAGTTGGCTTGTGGAAGAAAAGATACCTACCAGGCTGTGCTGTTCTTTGTCCTCGCCTCCAACGTCATCACCCCCACTGTGCTCATCCTGGCCTCCTACCTCTTCATCATCGCCACCATCCTGAAGATCCGCTCCACCCAGGGCCGCCTCAAAGCCTTCTCTACCTGTTCCTCACACCTCATCTCTGTCACCCTCTTCTATGGATCCATTCTCTACATTTACTCTCGTCCACAATCAAGCTATTCATTGGACAGGGATAAAATAGTTTCTACATTTTACACCGTAGTATTCCCAATGTTGAACCCTATGATCTACAGTCTGAGGAATAAGGATGTGAAAGAGGCTCTGAATAAGCTCCTCAAATAAATCAAGAGTCTCTCCTTCTAAGGAGATGTGGAGATAGTTTTTGATAAGGTTACTCTATTTCAAGAAGAGCTGCCATCGTGCTGTGTCTATTACAACTAAGAATTTGTACAAAGCAAACTAAAGAATTTGTATTCTTGCTACCTGACAACTCAAGAGGCCTAAAACTAGAAAATTAGGGGAATCTAGGAGATAAAGACTTGAATTAAATTTCATGTTACTCTAGAATAAAAGCAAATAACTTAAAACATAAACACTTCTTCTACATTCATAAAGAGACAGAACTGTCCACTCCTTTAGCATGTGAATATTTTGGCTGACTGATATCAGTTGAATAGTATCTGTGTGGTTTTCCCTAGAAATATAAACAAAAATGCTAAATTAGCTTTTCATAATTTTCTACAAATATTAACTAGTTGAAATCATCACTCTCCATTCCCATAACAGAATTTCATAAGCATTTTTAGGTGCTTTCCCCCAGAATAGCTAAAAAAAGGCCCAGAGTCACCCATAAAATAGTAAAACTAGGCTCAGCAAGCATATTCTTTCAGTCTTTGTCTCACATTTATTACTCAGTGAAGAAAAGTTGAGCTGAATTCCCATATATATGATTTTTGTGAATCACTATGTATCTCCCTGGGCTCCTCTTTCATTTTATCATAGTGAATATACACAGATTCCTATTTCCAATTGTGACATATTGAGCATCAAAATAGTTACTATAATAAATAATAATAATAATTATAGTAAGAAGAAACAGCTTGAGAAGTAAACATCTATGAGTACACATTATTCTGAAGTGAAATTTTTATTTAAAGAATATATAAAGGTAGTGATCAAACAAGAAATCAAAAATCACTAGATGAACATAATTTTCATTTTTTAAAGTGAGAGCAACATTAATGTAATCTATGTCAATAAAATCTGAATACATCCTTCTTTCTATAGCTAAAAGCAGTAAAAAAAATGCAAGAAAGAAAAACATAAGTGATCACTAAAATGGAGCAGCTTCACTTAGAGAAGAAAAAGCTAATCACAGGCAGTGATACATATTAACCTGGAAATGTAATCCAACCTATATAATCACTACCAGTTGTTACACAAAGTAAATCAACAGAGACTGGGTCCAACAGTATAATTTCAAGAAGCTTGATCTTGAAAATGCTCTAAAACCAAAAGATATTTATGCCAACTCAGACTCATTTTTTAAATGATATCTATTACCCACTAATAATTTTTAATTGTGCAAAATATATTCTTTTTAAGTAATGTTAACATATCAAATTGGTGTATGAGAGTGGCAACAATTTAGTCAATAGAAGTTAAAGTGAAAATGGAAAATATATCATCCTATAGGGAAATATCAGTTACAAAATTTAAGCAGTTGCAATAAACTTATCCTTAAAACATCTTAGTATCATACATTCTTATATTTCACTGCAAAAATGATCTGGACAGGAACTCCTATTATAATCCTTTCAGAATATGCAACCAAGGCCAATTCTCCAAATAGTTATCAATGTATATTAAGATGCTGTAACCTTCACTGGCCTAAGTGTATAGTCATATTTTGTGTATGGAAAAGTGAACTCAACTCAACTGCAACTCAAGTCTAAATAATATTATCAAGTCATTATAAGAAGGTAAAGTACAGCTAATAATGATTTTAGAAAGACATAAAAATATGTAGGAACATAATAAAACTTTAAAGAAATACATGGCACTGGTGTTTAAAAATATTTTAGAATAGGTTAAAGTGTAAGTTTGGCAATAAGACTTTTTAGTCATTTTTGGAAATATTCCATCTGCACCCTATGATTGTGAAGCATTCAGAAGTATCTTCAACATTAATTTGAAATTATAGCATACATTTATAAGAAAATTTTATTTCACAAATCACAAATGAAGTTTGAAGTCTTAAAAGAAAGCAGTTTCTATAATATATCTTTTAGTTTCATGAGTTTTAATAAAAACTTTCATAAATACAATTATTTGTGAATGTTCTCCTCCACACAAAAATATCTTGGATTTATTTTTTAAATTTTTATTTATTTTTCTTTTCTATTTAAAAATTAATTTTTAAAATTAATTTGTACTTACATTAAGAAAAAAAAACTCATGTTCTTTGAAAACATAGGATGAAGACTAACCACTTCTAGACTTCTAGATAGCAGTACTTGTGATAACTGCAAAATCATACTCTATGAGTTTTGAATTCATATTGTCTCATATCTAGTTTTAAAAAAAGAAAGCAAAAGGAAGTGAGCAACAGGATCTAAAATTTGTAAAATTATCTATTACAATACTGTAAGTTTCTACTTCTGTAATTACAAAGCAAACCTTTGTCTCCATTCTTGCATGAGACTGGCCCATTCAATCTTTCTCAGCATCTCAGCTGAATTAGAGTTACCTTGTAAATTGTCCAGATTTTATTGTTAGATCTGAGTCTTCAATCATCTAGGGTTTTTGTTTGTTTGTTTTGTTCACTTGTTTGTTGGCAGTACCTTTTCTTTGAAAGAGAGGGCTACATTGATGCTAAGAAATACATTGCTAAATCCCCTTGCTTCAAAACATAATTCTTCTTGACATATTTTGCATCACTGCTAATTTCTCTCTGATGATTGGGATCAATTGCCTTTCCCAATAGAGACACCCCAGTCAGATCAAGCATGAGGAGTCCACCATGGCCAAGGTGAAGACCCAAATTGCAATTCATCAGAGCACTGAGGTGTTTCCCTGGGGAAGCATTTCATCCTTGTCCATGCAGACCTCCAAATGAACTGAGTACAGGAGTATGAGTAGGGAAATTAAATTCAAGTTAGTTAGTTCATCTTGTAGTAGTAAATAAAATAGGCTATAAAAGTGCAAAGATTTTATTAGGGGAAATACTCTGTTTGTATCAGAGAAAATGGAGAGGAAGCCAGAAAAAAACAAACAAACAAAAAAGGATTATCATCATCTGATGTAAATATGATCACAAGTGAAGAAGAAATGGATGGAAAGATGGACAAAATCATCTGAGAGCATTGCTTGGTCTTTGGTTAGGTCCTTGATCACTCCTTAGTGATCAAAGGAGTCTAGTGTCTAAGAATACATTGGTATCCTTGTCTGGCTTAGTCGTTAGCTCAGAGCACCTTGTGGGAGGCCTGACCTTTGATACAGATAGTTCAGAGATCAGCAGCTAGTATCTTTGGACAATTATACTGTCTGCATTTGGATTTTTGAAAGGCTTATTTTCCTGGCCACCACAGGGTCCATGCCCACCTCATCTCCTTGGTTCACTTTCTTAATAAGGGGAAGATGAGGTCATATACTCATTGCTGTTTTAAAGCATGAATATACCTCAACAACCATGATCGAGTTTTCATATAACCATGACATGATTTTCTCAGGCTAATTGCTTCTGAATAATGGTATAAATAGTAAAATCAATTATTTCTGTGGATTGGAAGAGGTTGCCCTGGAATGTACCTCTTAGAAGTGGAAATGTTTGATGCATACCATGCTCATTAAAAAGGCAGTATTTTTGTCTACATCTATAGATGCTAACAAGAAAAGGCCAGTAAGAAATATAAAGCAAATAATTCCCCCAGTATGTGATAATTTATGAGAGGAAAATCATTACCTTTGCAACTCTGGATTAGTAGGAAGCTGTCTAATCTAATCATCCTGTTACCCAGTGGTTTACCAATCCTTTCAGAAAAGCGTTTTTTTTTTTTTTTTTGCCTTGTTGACACCTCATGCATGCATGCTAACTCACTTCAGTTTTGTCTGACTCTTTGTGACTCTACAGACCATAGCCATCTGCCAGGCCCCTCTGCCCATTTTGACATCTCACAATAATGTTAACCAAATTAGCCTTAGTGAGAAGATGGCCATGTTGAACTCATTTCAACTGCTATGGCCACTTTATACAAGGGCCCTGTGAACATGTAGTCTGGTGTGAGGAGAAGGAGGTTGAGTAAGACTCAGGAAGAAGTTCACTTCATCCACCTCATTCGTGGAGCCTCCAATTTATGTATGTATGGCTAGAGTTCCGTGCATATGGGTGAGCAATCAGTTCAGTCACTCAGTCGTGTCTGACTCTGTGACCCAATGGACTGCAGTATGCTAGGCCTCCCTGTCCATCACCAATACCCGGAGTTTATTCAAACTCATGTCCATCGAATCAGTGTTGCTATCCAACCATCTCACCCTTTGTTGTCCCCTTCTCCTCCTACCTTCAATCTTTCCCAGCATCAGTTCTTTTCAAATGAGTTGGTTCTTTGCATCAGGTGGCCAAAGTATTGGAGTTTCAGCTTCTGATTTGTCTATAACTTTGAAGATTCAATGAAATGTGACAGTCTCTCAGCCTCCTAGGCAAATTTAATGACCTCACAATGTATTGGGTATCCCTCAAAGGCTACAACCACTGAATTCTAGTGTGATGCTGTTGAGTTGTATTGTTTCAAGAGATATATAGATATGTTTTTATTACAAACTGATTTCTTCATTTGTCAAAATAAATGTTATTAATCCTGCATCCTTTCTTCAACTTCTCTACCTGTTAAAAGTTGTTCATTCATGATCTCCACTTAGAAGCTCTTCAATTCTTTTCCCCTCAGACAGAGGAGTTAA
Source organism: Hydropotes inermis (assembly GCA_020226075.1). Taxonomy (NCBI): domain Eukaryota; kingdom Metazoa; phylum Chordata; class Mammalia; order Artiodactyla; family Cervidae; genus Hydropotes; species Hydropotes inermis. The sequence goes on from CM035289.1 coordinate 58,447,468, forward strand.
CAGTGATAAATTGGGATTTTCACCACTGCATCTTTCAAGTCTTTATAAAAACACTAAACTTTGCACTTCTCCCCAGTGATGCAATATGGCTTTTTGTTTACTGTCTGAGTAGAGAATATATTGGGGGAGTACCTTCACAGACATCCACTTGAAAATTCCAATAATTATAACACTGTTTCCAGAGATCAGGGGCAGGAAACTAAGATGAGGATTCTGTTTTATTCTGTATATCTATACCTAGTATGATTTCTAAGTATGGGTAAATAATGATCACCTATATATCTAGTCTCAGACCCAATGAAAGAAAAAAGCAGATCAAAGCTGTATTTAAATAATTTCCATTAGACCCCCTGGCAAGTATGTACCTTGGGTGTTTTTCCATCATTTAAGGTTAGTGTTAGCTCAGAGTCAGGATCCAATAAACAATATAATAGCTGGTTACTTACCTTTGCCCAAGGTAGGAGTATTCTCATAAGTGGTTTCTGGCCATCCACAAGAAAGCCTGGAGGAATATGTATAGAGCGTATGTTGGCTAAGTTTCAAGTTCCTTTATCAAAGGTTCCATGCTTCCCCATAAGTCTAAGGTTTCAGTGGCTGTAAACTAGCTTAGGTAAAAAAATTATATGAGATGGTATTTGCCTACTAGAATATTTTGTGCTGATTTTTACCCAAGTAAAAATGAAATATTACTGCAGTTGTTTTCTAGTCTATTTCATTCCATAAGAATCTCCTGACCCATGAGACAGTGCCATGAGTGTATGAACAACAAAATACTTGGTTAAGATCTAGAGTTTATGATGTATTGGAAAATTGCATCCATCTTGTCTCTGAGTTACACACTAAGATATGGCTTTCTGGCTTCTTGGTTTTTTGTTGTTGTTGTTGTTGAACAGTCCAGATTTAATTTTCAACAAAAGTCAACTCACCATACTACGGTGATAATTTCTAACTGCATCACAAGGAACTGTAATAACTTTAGAACTCATAGCTTCTGAGAGTGGTTGTCTCTTCTATTCACGAAGGTGCAAGACAAAGAACAGCTTATGAGTTGAAGGGAGTTCTGTGAAATGGGTCACCTGGCAGGTTCCATGGTCTAGGTCCAGGGGTGCAGCCAGCTGTGGCATCTTTGCAAGAAACAGGAAAGAAAACACTCTGACCTCACTTCCTGTCCTGCTATTTACAGCCACTGGCTAAACCCATTAAGTAAACACAGAGCAAAGGGACCCATGGATAGAGTTTATGCAGCTGAGCATCCTGAAAATAAGATGAGTTTAAAAGTATAGAGAATATACATGTTTTGATGCTGTTCTCTCAAAACATTCCACCCTCGCCTTCTCCCACAGGGTCCAAAATTCTGTTCTATACATCTGTGTCTCTTTTTCTGTTTTGCATATAGGGTTATCATTACCATCTTTCTAAATTCCATATATATGTGTTAGTATACCATATTGGTCTTTATCTTTCTGGCTTACTTCACTCTCTATAATGGGCTCCAGTTTCATCCATCTCATTAGAACTGATTCAAATGAATTCTTTTTAATGGCATTATCTAGGGTGAAACAGATCACCAGCCCAGGCTGGATGCACTAGACAAGTGCTCAGGCCTGGTGCACTGGGAAGACCCAGAGGAATCAGGTGGAGAGGGAGGTGGGGGGGTGGGAATAGGGATGGGGAATACATGTAAATCCATGGCTTATTCATGTCAATGTATGACAAAAACCACTACAATATTGTAAAGTAATTATCCTCCAATTAATAAAAATAAATGAAAAAAAAAAGTATAGAGAAAGGAATGGAAAGAACAAAGGAAAGATATTCATCAGACAATAAAGACATCAGTATCATTGAACATATGTGTTTAATATCCAAATATACACATGTGAATATATAGTATACTTAATAAATGTCACATATGTCTATTTTGGCTCTACATAACTGGAGAGAATGAGAATGAAAATTCTGATTGATTATATTTCAGCTAAGAATTATAGTCTTAAAAAAAATCTTCATCATTGAATAATGCCGAATTTGTCAACACACAATTTTATTTAATTGTCTTGTTAGTCATTTCCCATGACCATGAAAACCTAAGGGATCACCGAATCTATAATCGTGGGGATTCAGAAACTGATATAGAAGATTCTGAAACAGTTAGATTTGAACTCTGCTGAGGTGATGATGGGCTGAGAATTTTAGGTAAGTCATCTAACTGAGATATTAGAATTAGATGGAAAATTTTACTTGTTCCTCCAACCAATCCTAAGATTATTTACATCCTAAGACATATATGTACTAGTAAGAGGGCCTCCTTTCAAATATCTCACCATCTTCCTATTGCAGTTTCTGAAACTGCTCAGAGTTCACAAGAAAAAGTAGCATTTCTCATTATTAGAGACAAAAAAGAGCAATCAATATTACAAAAAAAAATGACAAGAAATGGGGAAAAATGTAAAATAAACTAATGATATATGCCACAACACGGATAATAAAGGGGAACTATTTCAATAAGGCTTCTTTTTGTAGAATTCTTATGGCCCCAGATTCCTGTTTATAATAATAATCATAGGAATGTTTCTTTTTTGTCTTGGTATTGGACTTCCCAGGTGGCATTATTGGTGAAGAATCTGCCTGCCAATGCAGGAGATGCAAGAAACATGAGTTTGATCACTGGGCAGGAAGATCCTCTGGAGTAGGAAACGGCAACTCGCTCTAGTATTCTTGCCTAGAGAGTCCCATAGAGGGGAGACTGGTGGGCTACAGTCCATGGGGTCGTAAAGAGTCAGACACAGCTGAGCACACAATACAGGTATTGAGAATATAGTTCTCACATGAGTTTTATCTCCTGCTTTCAGTAAGAGAAGGGGATATCAGAGTGTTCCTTAGGTTTCTGCTTTTTTTTTTAGTGCTAATGAAATAATTCTTCTGTCAAAGTGGCATATTTGGGGGTGGCAATACCTACCACACTTCATATTTCACTCCCTCCTAAACCAGGGGGACTTTATTATGTCTCATGAGCTTTGAACAACTTATTTATTTGTAGCTGGGAAATAGAATACAGATTTTTTTTTTTTTCTTTCAGTGCAAAAATTAAGTTAGCTCCTCTCCCAGTTCCTCTTCATCAGATCATTCAGTTTTTTTCTCAATATCATCTATCATTAAATGAAAATATTTCTTATTTGTTTACTTGTGTAGTGTGTACATGCTCAGTCACTAAGTTGTGTCTGACTCTTTGTGACCCCATGGACTGTAGTCTGCCGGGCCCTTCTGATTTTCCAAGCAACAATGCTGGAGTGGGCCACCATTTCCTCCTCCAGGGTATCTTCCTGACTCAGGGATGAAATCTGCATCTCCAGCAGCTCCATCATTGGCAGGCAGATTCTTTATCCCTGCATTACCTATGTATCTCTCCTTTCTAAATAAAGCCTCCACAGAATAAGTTCAGTGCTGTTAGCTTCACTACTGTATCCTAATGCCCAGACAGCCCAAGAACTCAAGAAATATTTTTCTAATAAATGAGTAAGCCCCAAACAGCATTAAGGCTTTCTATTATTAAAGTCACTCTGTTGAAATAAATATGTTAAGCCCTGAAAACTTACCTCATCTTCCCAAATAAGTAAAGATTCCTATTCAGCTCTTCCTTACTTTAATAACCATAGTCTTGACCATATTTCATCGGTTTCTGTAAGAGAATGCCCTCCTTCGGTGTGGGTTGAGGTAATTGAAAACTTGATTTCTTCATTTGTAGGTGAGGTCTCTTTAAACCATAGAGAGGAATAATCATACCATGACTGAGTTCATCTTTGCGGGATTCACAACAGACCCCAAGATGCAGCTGGTCCTGTTAAAAATGGTTTTCCTTGGTGTCTAGTCTGTGACCCTAGTAGGAAATACCACTCTCATGGTGTTGATCAGTAATGACTCCTGCTTGCACGCACCCATGTATGTTTTCACTGGGAATCTGTCTTTTTTGGATCTCTGGTACTCCTCTGTGTATACTCCAAAGATTCTAGTGACCTGCATCTCTGAAGACAAAAGCATCTCTTTCACTGGCTGTGTGGTCCAGTTCTTCTCTGTGTGGCTGGCCTCCAGTGAGTGCTGCCGGCAGGTTGCCATGGCTTATGACTGCTATGCAGCCATTTCCAGTCCCCTGCTCTATGCTCAGGTCATGTCCAGGAGACTCTGTATCTGTTTGGTTATATATTCCCATGCTGGGGGTTTTATCAATGCAATAATACTCACCAGCAACACATTCACTTTGAATTTTTGTGGTGGTAATGCTAGCGATGACTTTTTCTGTGATGTTCCACCTCTCGTGAAATTGGCTTGTGATGTGCAAGAGACGTAGCGGGATGTGTTGTACTTCCTTCTTGCCTCTAACGTCATCACCCCGACTGTGCTCATCCTAGCTTCCTATGCCTTCATCATTGCTGCCATCTTGAGAATTTACTCCACCCAGGGCCGCCTCAAAGCCTTCTCCACCTGCTCCTCCCACATGATCTCTGTCACCTGTACTATGGCTCCATTCTCTACATCTACTCCTGTCCAAGTTCCAGCTATTCCCTTGAGAGGGACAAGATGGTGCCTACATTTTACACCGTGGTGTTCCCCATGTTGAACCTCATGATCTGGGGAATAAAGATGTCAAAGATGCTCTGAAAAAACTCTTCAGGTTCACACAATCTGAAGTCTAAACTGACATAAAATTTTTGAAACATTGCTCAGTGAAAACAGACTGCATCAGGGGAAGTTTGGGGAGAAATATTAAACAAACAAACAAACATGTGTTTCTTTACTCAAATTCAATAAAAAAGTATTTTTCCATGCATTCATCTGTTTTGTTTAATAGTTCTGCTATAATCTCTTCTACAACTTAATAAATTAAACTTAATATAACTTTAAAAAATGATATCAGAATTTAATGCAATTCAAGAGTATATATCACTTCTGGAATTCCAAATGATTAAATTTTACTATTTCCTTGGGATAAACCCATTTTCCACCTACTTGATGAGCATTAAGGGATTGTGAAAAAAACATTAAATGGATTCTTGACATTTTTGGAATATATCCCAAATTATTCTTGTCTGATACAATGCTTCTGTGGTAATGAAAGCGTAAGGACAGTGAAGATTTTTGTGATGGAAAGAGAAGGCAATGAGGTATTAGACAATAAACACAGAGGAAGAGAAAAATCAGAAATATCAGAGCTAGTACAAATAATGAATTGGCCTCTACTATTGGTTCTGAAACTTTTATTTAGCTGTAATTTATAAATATGCCCATTATGACAATAGCTATACTCTTTCAACAGAAAATTGTAACTTCTGAGGTGCAAACTACTCATTTGTCAAATGTAACCAATATTTTGTAATTTGCAGTGTTGTTGTAAAGATTATGTTTTTAATTAGTCATTTCTAGGTGGTTAAAAGGTTAAAAGAACATAATTACTAAAATTATTAAAAATTAAGTAAAGTTGACCTGAAATTTTCAAATGTTGTTCAATGTTTGTCAATGAATGGTTTTAACTTTTCTTCATAAGAAATGCATTCCTCTGCTTTCTTCTGGTTTCCTTCCTTCTTTCTCCATCTAATCTCTAGATGATGCAGAAATTTCCCACTAGCCAATGATCTCATACATAGTCCATAAATATAGAATCTATACATACAATGTTCAGAGTATTTCAAAAGCTCCTTGCTGAATAGACTTGACAGGAGGTAGACAAGTCAAACAGAGACAGAACCAACACCAGGATGTGCTCACTTTTAGAGTAATAACCAGAGGTAGATACTACCAAACACTTAGCTTTCCCTTGCCATGCAAATTCACATTTGGGGATGGTAGCTTGATTTGAATTTACCCTCTTTTTAAAGGTAAAATGTAAACTGCTTAATACAAATTACAGAAATTTTTGGGCAGCATAACAGGATAAGTTTTTAATTTAATCACCTGTGTCAGAAGCTTATGATTCCAGATTAGAATCATGGATTCATTGTTTTGCACTTGCCTAGCTATCATTTATGTATATATGTGGAAATTAAAACATATCTTGAAGGATCATCTACAACAGGTGAATTTGTATGCTTTCAAACATTATCTTTAGTTTTATAGTTTACAGTTTCTATAAACTGTTTTTATAGGCATGAAAGTATTTTTGAGAGTCAAATATATAACATCAGATTGTGAACAACAAGAGTATCTGGAGAATTATTGTTCATTACCTTTGTTATGAATATTTATGACAGCAAAAGGATCAGTACTCTTCCAAAAGCAATGGAGGTTATTATTGCTTACAGTGAACTTTTTAAAATAGTAAGTAAAAAATGCAAAATCAGTTTTCAAATAGAGCTACATATTACAAGCAAACAGGAGAAAGAAATAACTAAACCAGCCTTGTACTAAATATTGACCTGTAAAGTTCTAGGTAATTAAAAAATTCCATGAGTATCTGTGAGGGTTGGAACAGACACTGAATCTAGAATACAGCAGAGCTTTAATTTGTTGGGTCTTTGTTTTTTTGTTTGTTTTTGTCTTTTTGTTTCTATTTGTTCCATTTGATGTTGTTATTTTCCTTCATGGGGAATGTGCAGTTCATGATCTAATGGATGACATGGCAGACTACTCATTCTATCCGGAAGAGATCACATTTAAGGTGTTATGTATCCTAATAATATATATTTCTCTATATTTAGAAAAGTGTTTTCTTCATAATATAAACAATTCAAACACTTTGCTTAATATTTCATTGAAGTTGGAGGCACAAGAATGACAAAGAAGTAATCAATATACTCAGAGTTTGATGAAGGAGTTTGGAAGAATGTCTTAATAAAAACAAATATTCGTCAAACTTTGTTTCCAGTTTTTTCACAATTTTAAATCTACTTCTCAATCAATAGTTTGTGCACCAAGATTCAAACTATGTATTTGAAAACCATCCAAATTCACTTTCTTTTTCAAAGAGCTCCCCCCAAATTGAAAGAGGATGAGTTTTATGAAAATTGAGTACTGCAAAGTAGCAGGATGCAATATTGTAGAGCATCAAACAACTTAATATTAGTTTTAAAAGTTTAATCACAACAAAGGAATAATCAACAGAAAATGGTTCAATCAATTATTCATCTTTTAAGCAAAATGTTTTGTATTTACTTGAATGTGGCAATGTGCACAAGCATGTTTATAAGGCAATAATTTGGAAAATGCAATGAAAGCATCCTGCAAAAAGATCACCTTCATCTCTGAGGTCTTATAGTCTGTATTGCTTTCCAGAAGGCCGCTTTAACATCTTTGTTTCTCAAGCTATAGATAAGAATATCGAGCAATGGATTGACGACAGTATAAAACAGAGATGTCACTTTGTCCTTCCCCAGGGAGTAGGTGGAACTTGGCCTTGAATATGTGAACAGCAAGGATCTGTAGAAGAGCATGACCAAGAACAGGTGTGAAGCACAAGTGGAGAAGGCTTTGTGTTTTCCTGAAGCTGTGCAGATCCTCAGAATAGCTAGAAGGATGTTGAAATAGGAAATCAGCATGGCAAGAGAGTTGGAGAGGACTGTGAAACCCACAAGACCCAGGAGGACCTGTTCATAGACCTTGGTGTCTGTACAAGACATTTTCACCAATGGTGGCACATCACAGAAATAGTGGTCCATACTATTTTGCCACAGAAGCTCAGGTGAAAAGTGTTGGCAGAATGTGCTATAGCATTCAGGAACCCTCCTATGTAGGAGCCAGCAAACAAGTCCAGCACAGAGAGAAGGGGACATAGTACTTGAATAAAGTAGCAGGTTACAGATTGCCATGTGGTGGTCATAGGCCATGGCTGCTAGGAGATAGCACTCAGTGTAGGTTACAGTACAGGAAAAGAAAAACTGGGCACTACATCCAGTCAATGACATGTGCTTATCTTCTGAGACACAAGTCACCAGGATTTTGGGCATGTACACAGAGGTTTATCAGGAATCTAAGAAAGAGTGAGTGACAATGACAAAATACATAGGTGTGCGCAGGCAATAATCATTATGGATTAAGATAACTAAGGACATGTTACCTGACAAGGTGATCAAATAAAGCATCAGAAATATTCCATATAGGGTCAGTTTCCACTGGGGGTCTGTTGAGAGGCCCAGTAAGATGAATTCATTCAGGAGAGTGCAATTTCCAACTTCCATGTCCACAGAGGAGATAGCCTGGTAAGATAAGAAAGAGTTGCTAAATGACTTAATGATTTCCTATTGAAAGAAATAAACTGTATATTAAACCAGCAATTCCTAAGAAGCTTATAGACTTTTATCCCTTATTGCTCAGAATGATAGAACATAAATCTGTGACTTAGGGGCCACTGGAATTCAAGGTAGAATCTCATTTTGAAATTAGGTCTTTCATTTCCTAATTGTTTTTTTTCCCATTTATTTTTGTTAGTTGGAGGCTAATTATAATATTATAGTGGTTTTTGTCATACATTGACATGAATCAGCCTAACTGTTTAATGTAGAACACCTCCTCCCATAGGCATCCCCAAATCACAACTGTTTACAGAGCAACTATCGATGAGAACAACCTGATTCCAATAGACCATATGTGGGGCCATACAAGCACTCAATAATTTTAAAATAATTCAAGCTATGGGAAGTATATTTGCTGACCCAAAAGTGTTGATAATTACAATAGAAACCAGTAGTAGAAAATAGATCTATGAAAAATTCCCAAATATTTGAAAGACTATTTAAAACACTTCTAAATACCTTATAAGCAAAGTTAAAAAGTACATATAGAAATTATTTTTAAGAAAGTGAAAATAAAACACAACATATTAATTAGTGGGAAATAGTGAAGCAGCACTTACGGGGAAATTTCCAGCACTGAACATCAACAACAACAAAAATAAATAAAAGCTCTTTAACCAACGATATTTGCTTGTAAGTGTGGGCAGGAAGTGGCCAAGATAACAGAGTAGAACACTGAGCTCACCCCTCCCTTGGGCACACCTAAATTATAGGTATTGACAGAGCAACTATTGATTAGCATCATCTGAAGATTTTCCACAGCTGAAGAAACTGAATATATAAAGGAGAAACCATGAGATAAATAGGAGATATGAAGATATAGATAATTGATAAGTTGATACCTTGTGTACATAGATAAAGAGTTAGTTATATTTAAATGTTATGGTAGTCATAAACCAAAATGATAAATGCCACAGAAAAGGAGACAAGAGAAGGATCCAAACATGATACTAGACAGTCAACAAATCACAAGAGAAGACAAAAACAAAAAAAAAAAGGAATTTTTAAAAGAAATTAAAAAAAACATAATAACAAACAAAATGGCATTAAGAACATACATATGCATAATTATTTTAAATATAAATGGAATATATTAGCAAATCAAAAATATAGAGTGACTAAATGAATAAGAAAATAAGACCCATATATGTACTCACTGGGCTTCCCAATGGCCCTAGTGGTTAAGAATCACTGCCAATGCAGAAGACATAAGAGAGGCGGGTTCAATCCTTGGGTCAGCAAGATCCCCTATAGGAGGGCATGGCAATTCACTCCAGTATTCTTGCCTGGAAAATCCCATGGACAGAGGAGCCTGGAAGGATACACTTGATAGAGTTGCAAAGAGTCAGATGCAACTGAAGTGACTTAGTGCATACACACACTTGTACCGCCTAGAAGATATTCTGGATCTAAAGACACACACATACTGAAAATGAAGGGATGGGGAAAAGGTATTAAATGTAAATGGAAAGAAAGTGGGGTAACAATACTTTTATCAGACAAAATCATCTTTAAAACAAAGACAGTGATAAGAGACAGACATTACAAAATAATAAAGGCATCGATCTAAGAGAGTATATATATATACACACATATATAATCTGTGCATACTCAGCCCTGTCCAATTCTTCACAACCCCATGTACTGTAGCCCTCAAGATGCTCCTGTGTCCATGAGATTATCCCAGCAAGAATACTGGAGTGGGTTGCCATTTCCTCCTCTGGAGGATCTTCCCAACTCAGGGATGTCACCTGTGTCTCCTGAGGCTTTTGCATTGGCAGGCAGATTCTTTACTGCTGAGCCACCTGAGAAGCCCTAGATTCACAATTGGAATCAAGATTGCAGAGAGAAATACCAACAACTTCGAATATCCAGATGATACCACTTTAATGGCAGAAATGAAGATTAACTAAAAAGCTCCTGATGAGGGTGAAAGAGGAGAGTGAAAAAGCTGGCTTAAAACTCAACATTCAAAAAATGAAGCTCATGTCATCTGGTTCCACCACTTCATGGCAAATAGATGGGTAAAAAGTGGAAACAGTGACAGATTTGTTTTTTCCCTTGGACTCCAGAATCACTGTGGATGGTGACTGTAGCCATGAAATTAAAAGGCACTCACTCCTCTGAAGAAAAGCTATAACAATACTAGACAGTGTATTAAAGAGCAGAGACATCACTTTGAAGGTAGAGTCAAAACTATGATTTTTCCAGTAATCATGTAGGGATGTGAGAAGTTGGACCATAAAGAAGGCTGAGTGCCAAATAATTGATGCCTTTGAATTCTAATACTGAAGACTCTCGAGAAACCCTCGGAGAGCAAGGTCATCAAACCAGTCAATCCTGAAGGAAATCAACCCTAATCATTCATTGGAAGGAAGCTCCAATACCTTGGCCACCTGATGCAAAGAGCTGACACCCTGTAAAAGACCCTGATCCTGGGATAGATTTTGGGCAGGAGGAGAAGGGTGTGACAAAGGATATGATGGTTGGATGGCATCATTGACTCAGTGGACATGAGTTTAAGCAAACCGTAGGTTATAGTGATGGACAATGAAGCCTGGTGTAGCATACTCACAAAGAGTAGGACATGACTTAGCAACTGAACAAGAACCAACCCATGGTTACTAAAAACTTCAAAGAGAAAAGTTTAACAATTGGAACAGTAATTCAAAAAGAAACAAAACTCTAAATTCTATGGCACATTGCATAAGCAGACATTTGTAAGAGTTAAGTCTATAATATTAAACTCAAGAAACAAGAAAAATCTCAAATAAACAACTTTCCAGTACACTTAAATAAACCAGAAAAAGAATAAATCAAAGTTAGTAGAAGGAAAGAAATAATAAATATGAGAGTAGAAATAAGTGATAGAGATGTTACAAAAACAATAGATATCAGTGTAACTAAGAATTAGCTCTTTGAAAATTAAAAATAAATAAATAAATCTTTATCCATATTCATTAAGAAACAAAGGAAAGAACAATCAAATAAATAAAATTAGAAACAAAGAGAAGTTATAATTTCTACAACAGAAATACAGGCAATCATAAAAGAATACTATAAACAGATATGTGCCAACAAATTATAAAAGCTGTAGGAAATGGATAAATTCTTAGAAACATGCAATCTTTAAAGACAAAATAAGGAAGAAATAGAAAGTATGGACAGGCCCCATTATTGTTAATGAGACTGAGTCAGACTCCAATCAAAAATCTTCCAATAAACAAGTCTGGGATCAGATGAAATTGTATGATTTGCAACCACATGGAAGGAGCTAGAGGGTATTACACTAAGGGAGTAAATCAGCTGGTGCTGCTTAGTTGCTCCAGTTGTGTCTGACTCTGTATGACCCTATGAACTACAGCCTGCCAGGCTTCTCTGTCCATGGATTTCTCCAAGCAGGAGTACTGGAGTGGGTTTCCATGTCCCCCTCCAGGGGATCTTCCCAACCCAGGTGTCAAACCTGGGTCTCCTTCATTTCAGGCAGATTCTTTACCACTGAACCACTAAGGAAAGACAGATTCTGTATGATCTCATTTGTATGTGGAGTCTAATAACCAAACCAAATGGAAAAACATAACAAAACAGAATTAGGCGCATGGATACGAACAACAAAGAGGTGGTTGCCAAAGGAAAGGAGGATGGGGGGTGATGAATAAAATAGGTGAGGAAAAAACTTCTGGTTTCAAAATAAATAAGTCATGGGAATGAAATGTACAACATGGTAAATACAGTCAACAATACTGTCAAGAAGAAGAGGTATTACAGTAGTTTGGAAGAAAAGCTATGACCAACCTAGACAGCATATAGTAAAGCAGAGACTACTTTGCCAACAAATGTCTGTCTAGTCAAAGCTATGGTTTTTTCAAGTAGTCATGTATAGATGTGAGAGTTGGAACATGAAGAAAGGTGAGTGCTGAAGAACTGATGCTTTTGAACTGTGGTGTTGGAGAAGATTCTTGAGAGTCCCTTGGACTGCAATGAGATCCAACCAGTCAGTCCTAAAGGAAATCAATTCTGAATATACATTGGAAGGACTGATGCTGAATCTGAAGCTCCAATATTTTGTCCACTTGATGTGAAAAACTGACTCATTGGGAAAGACCCTGATGCTGGGAAAGATTGAGGGCAGGAAGAGAAGGGGATGACAGAGGATTAGATGGTTGGATGGCATCACCAAATTGATAGACATGTTTTTGAGCTAGCTCCAGGAGTTGGTGATGGAATGGGAGGACTGTCATGCTGCAGTCCATTGGGTTGCAAAGAGTCAGACACAACTGAGTGACAACTGAATATTGTCAAAATATAATAAGCTTGTATGGTGGAAAATGATACCTAGACTCATCATGGTGATCATTTTGTAATGTATAGAAATATTGAATGGCTATGTTGGAAATAAGTGTTGTTGGTAATTATACTTCAATTAAAAGCTCTAACATTTAAAAGAGAAAAAAAGGTAAAAATAAACCACAAACAAATGATCTATGTTATATATTGCAAAAGAAATAGAGTTCTTTACTGATTTTCTGATTTCAAGAATAGATTCTCTTGGTGTCAAGATTCTATCCTTGGTGTCTGGGAAGCCCTTGTCATTTGTTTAGGTCAACGATTTATAGCATATGCCATATGTCAAGCCTGGGTCTCAAGAGGCTTTGCATGTCTCTTTTCTTACTTTTGAAATGCTACTACCACAAAAATAAACCTGGGTTAGCTTGCTGGATAATGAGACATCTGACTGTATTCTCTTTGTGACTCTAGCTGACAGTAAGCTGGACCCAAGACATGTGAGTGGGTCCCTTCTTCCTCATCTAGCTCTCACTGAGTTAGCAGCTGAGCTCAGACATATCAGCAAGCATAGCTCAGAGAAGACAGGGCTGATATAGGCAGCCTTGCATAACCAAGTTGAACTATCACCTGAGTTCAAATCCTGATTTCATCCCTTGATAGCTCTGCAATCTTGGGAAAGAACTTAATAGCCAACATCCCACAACTCTATACCTTTTAAAAGGTAAGAAACTGTCAGTGTTATAGATTAAATGAGTAGCCCAGGCTGTGGACAGAAATTAAACCTAGTCGATGCTATTTTTTATTCTAAGAAAGAATAATATTATCTGCCTTAAAAAACCTGAATGTAAGGAAAATTAAATAATTAAAATTGTATTTTTTTAAGAAGACAGTAAGATTTAGACTGGTGATGTCCTTCAGAACTTTTTTAAAATTTTGAGTAAATATCTTTGTTACCTATTTGTGTGTAATTTGACAAAGGAGTATCACATTTAGAGTGGAAAGTTCACTGGCCTTGGATGAAGGAGTCCTGTGATAGGGACAGGGCTTGACACTTACCATTTGTGTGATTTTTTTTTAAATTGAGATTTAATAGACATAATGACATAAGGCCTGTGTAATTTTAAGAGAGTCACCTGTCCTCTCTGGAACACAAGTTTGCCACAAGAAAAAATGTGTTTGATCCTTTTCTAGCACCAACTTTCTGTGATTCCAGTTTTTAAAACCTCTTATAACCTCCATAAAATCTATCATAAATATAAGAACATATAACCTTGCCTGCAACAATACAGTCTGCAGAACAGATTAACAACCTTTATGCTATGCATATATATTTGTAGACAATAAGCATATCATCATCTTGGCTGAAGTGAGAGATGAAATATATCCTTATTTTAATATGAAGACTTGCATCATCATACTTGTTTCTATACTAATCAATCTTGTGAACTTGTGCACATTCCTTAATTTATCAAGCAAATAATTAATTGCTCTTAAATTTTTGGAAAGTGAGACAACTTTGAAAACCTAACAAAAGCAATGTACGTTCTCCCCAACCTCCAAAACTGCACGTATGTTTCAGTTCAGTTCAGTCACTCTGTCGTTTCTGACTCCTTGTGACCCCATGAACCGCAGCACGCCAGGACTTCCTGTCAGTCACCAACACCCGAGGTCCACCCAAACCCATGTCCATCGAGTCAGCGATGCCATCCAACCATCTCATCCTCCGTCGTCCCCTTCTCCTGCCCTCAATCTTTCCCAGCATCAGGGTCTTTTCAAATGAGTCAGTGCTTCCCCTCAGGTGGCCAAAGTATTGGAATGTCAACTTCAACATCAGTCCTTCCAATGAACACCCAGGACTGATCTCCTTTAGGATGAACTGGTTGGATCTCCTTGAAGTCCAAGGGACTTGCAAGAGTCTTCTCCAACACCACAGTTCAAAAGCATCAATTCTTCGGCACTCAACTTTCTTTATAGTCCAACTATCACATCCATACATGACCACTGGAAATACCATAGCCTTGACTAGATGGACCTTTGTTGGCAAAGTAATGTCTCTGCTTTTAAATATGCTGTCTAGGTTGGTCATAACTTTCCTTCCAAGGAGTAAGAATCTTTTAATTTCATGGCTGCAATCACCATCTGTAGTGATTTTGGAGCCCAGAAAAATAAAATCAGCCACTGTTTCCACTGTTTCCCCATCTATTTGCCATGAAGTGATGGGGCCAGATGCCATGATCTTAGTTTTCTGAATGTTGAGCTTTAAGCCAACTTTTTTACTCTCCTATTTCACTTTCATCAAGAGGCTCTTTAGTTCTTCTTCACTTTCCGCATAAGGGTGGTGTCATCTGCATATCTGAGGTTACTGATATTTCTC
>CM035289.1:58462507-58515086 GCA_020226075.1 Hydropotes inermis
TAGATGGACCTTTGTTGGCAAAGTAATGTCTCTGCTTTTAAATATGCTGTCTAGGTTGGTCATAACTTTCCTTCCAAGGAGTAAGAATCTTTTAATTTCATGGCTGCAATCACCATCTGTAGTGATTTTGGAGCCCAGAAAAATAAAATCAGCCACTGTTTCCACTGTTTCCCCATCTATTTGCCATGAAGTGATGGGGCCAGATGCCATGATCTTAGTTTTCTGAATGTTGAGCTTTAAGCCAACTTTTTTACTCTCCTATTTCACTTTCATCAAGAGGCTCTTTAGTTCTTCTTCACTTTCTGCCATAAGGGTGGTGTCATCTGCATATCTGAGGTTATTGATATTTCTCCCAGCAATCTTCATTCCAGCTTGTGCTTTCTCCAGCCCAGCATTTTTCATGAGGTACTCTGCATATAAGTTACATAAGCAGGGTGACAATATACAGCCTTGACATACTCCTTTTCCTATTTGGAAACAGTCTGTTGTTCCATGTCCAGTTCTAACTGTTGCTTCCTGACCCGCATACAGGTTTCTCAAGAGGCGGGTCAGGTGGTCTGGTATTCCCATTTCTTTCATAATATTCCACAGTTTATTGTGACTCACACGGTCAAAGTCTTTGGCATAGTTAATAAAGCAGAAATAGATGTTTTTCTGGAACTCTCTTGCTTTTTCAATGATCCAGGAAATGTTGGCAATTTAATCTCTGGTTCCTGTGCCTTTTCTAAAACCAGCTGGAACATCTGGAAGTTCACGGTTCATGTATTGCTGAAGCCTGGCTTGGAGAATTTTGAGCCTTACTTTACTAGCATATGAGATATGTGCAATTGTGTGGCAATTTGCGCATTCTTTGGGATTGGAATGAAAACTGAGCTTTTCCAGTCCTGTGGCCACTGCTGAGTTTTCCAAGTTTGCTGGCATATTGAGTGCAGCACTTTCCCAGCATCATCTTTGAAGATTTGAAATAACTCAACTGGAATTCCATCGCCTCCATTAGCTTTCTTTGTAGTGATGTTTCCTAAGGCCCGCTTGACTTCACATTCCAGGATGCCTGTCTCTAGGTGAGTGATCACACCATCATGATTATCTGGGTCATGAAGATCTTTTTTTAATAGTTCTTCTGTGTATTCTTGCCACCTCTTCTTAATATCTTCTGCTTCTATTAGGTCCCTATCATCTCTGTCCTTTATTGAGCCCATCTTTGCATGAAATTTTCCCTTTGTAGCTCTAATTATCTTGAAAAAAAATCTCTAGTCTTTCCCATTCTATTGTTTTCCTCCATTCTTTTGCACTGATTGCTGACGAATGCTTTCTTATCTCTCCTTGCTAATCTTTGGAACTCTGAATTCAAATGAGTATAGCTTTCCTTTTCTCCTTTGGCTTTTGCTTCCCTCTTTTTCCTACCTATTTGTAAGGCCTCCTCAAACAGCCATTTTGCTTTTCTGTGTTTCTTTTTCTTGGGGATGGTCTTGATTCCTGTCTCCTGTACAATGTCATGAACCTCCACCTATAGTTCCTCAGGCACTTTGTCTGTCAGATCTAGTCCCTTAAATGTATTTCTCACTTCAACTGTATAGTCATAAGGGATTTTGACATTCCGGTCATACCTGAATGATGTAGTGGTTTTCTCCACTTTCTTCAATTTCAGTCGGAATTTGGCAATAAGGAGTTCATGATATGAGCCACAGTCAGCTCCCAGTCTTGTTTTTGCTAACTGTATAGAGCTTCTCCTTCTTTGGCTGCAAAGAACATAATCAATCTGATTTAGGTGTTGACCATCTGGTGATGTCCATGTGTAGAGTCTACTCTTGTGTTGCTGGAAGAGGGTGTTTGCTATGACCAGTGAATTCTCTTGACTGAACTCTATTAGCCTTTGCCCTGCTTCAGTCAGTACTCCAAGGCCAAATTTGCCTGTTACCCCAGGTGTTTCTTGACTTCCTACTTTTGCATTCCAGTCCCCTATAATGAAAAGGACATCTTTTTTGGGTGTTAGTTCTAGAAGGTCTTGTAAGTCTTCATAGAACTGTTCAAATTCAGCTTCTTCAGCATTACTGGTTTGGACATAGACTTGGATTACTGTGATATTGAATGGTTTGCCTAGGAAACGAACAGAGATCATTCTGTCGTTTTTGAGATTGCATCCAGTTACTGCATTTTGGACTCTTTTGTTGACCATGATGGCTACTCCATTTCTTCTAAGTGATTCCTGCCCACAGTAGCAGATATATGGTCATCTGAGTTAAAGTCACTCATTCCAGTCCATCTTAGTTCACTGATTCCTAGAATGTTGAGGTTCACTCTTGCCATCTCCTGTTTGACCACTTCCAATTTGCCTTGATTCATGGACTTAACATTTCAGGTTTCTATGCAATATTGCTCTTTAACGCCTCAAACCTTGCTTCTCTCACCCATCCCACCCACAACTGGTTGTTGTTTTTGCTTTGGCTGAATCCTTTCATTCTTTCTCCACTGATAACCATTAGCATATTGGGCACTTACCAACCTGGGGAGTTCATCTTTCAGTGTCCTATCTTTTTGCCTTTTCATGCTGTTCATGGGGTTCTCAAGGCAAGAATACTGAAGATTCTATGATACTATGAATACATAGATACTATGGGAGGTGGACAAATGTGGATAAACCATACAATAACATCAACAGATCACTATCATCAGTACAGTTGAGATGTAAGACCAGAAGAAGACAGCTAGCTAAAATCGTAGAAAACATTGCCAAGAGGACTGTGAAGATATACAAAAGGATATACTGAGATTTTATTGCAGACATTGTGGAAAAAAAAGAGAAGTCCTAATTGAAGGGTTACTGTTTTTCATATAAAAGAATTTCAGTTGAGGGACTGAATCATAATTATGAAAACAATCATCACTGGAACCAATCATTTGAAAAGCAATAATTTGTCCTTTCACGTTTTTTTTTAAGACACCTGCATTCTTTGAAATAAAGGAAGCTAGATAATAACCCCACCCATCTGCTCTTCTGAGAATACAGGAAACTACTGCTCACTCCACAGTTAAGGAAGGATCCCATGGCTAAATTTTGGCCAATTGAGTAAAAACAAAAGTAAGATGCACCAATTTTATTTCTGGCTATAAAACCCTATGCACAATCATCCAGAGTATATCTTTTAGTTCATTTTAATTCACTTCAGTTCCTCAGTCATATATGACTCTGCGACTCCATGCACTGCAGTACACCATGTTTCCCTGTCCATCATCAACTCCCTGAGTTTACTCAAACACATGTCCATTGAATCAGTGATGCCATCAAACCATCTCATCCTCTTTTGTCCACTTCTCCTCTTGCCTTCAATCTTTCCCAGCATCAGGGTAATTTGAAATAAGACAGACCTTCATAGCAGGTAGCCAAAGTATTGGAGTTTCAGTTTCAGTATCAGTCCTTCCAATGAATATTCAGGACTGATCTCCTTTAGGATAGACTGGTTTGATGTCCTAGGTACCCAAGGGACTCTCAGAATCTTCACCAACACCACAGTTCAAAAGCATCACTTCTTCAGTGCTCAGCTTTCTTTATAGCCCAACTCTCACATCCATACATGTCTAGAGGAAAAATCATAACTTTGACTAGATGGACTTTTCTTGGCAAAGTAATGTCTCTGCTTTTCAATATGTTGTCTAGGTTGGTCATAACTTTTTTTTTTCAACAAGCAAGTGTCTTTTAATTTCATGGCTGCAGTCATCATCTACAGTGATTTTGGAGCCCCCAGAAAATGAAGTATCTCACTGTTTCCATTGTTTCCCCATCTAATTGCCATGAAGTGATGGGATCAGATGCCATGATCTTAGTTTTCTGAATGTTGAGATTTAGGCCAAAGTTTTCAGTCTTCTCTTTCACATTCTTTTTTTTTTTTTAATGCAAATTTATTTATTTTAATTGGAGGCTAAATATTTTACAATATTGTAGGGGATTTGCTATACATTCATCAAGAGGCTCTTTGCCGGGCCAGCCGGAAGATTTCAAATGGGAGACATGGCGCGTTCCTAAAGGCTAGGAAATAAAGACACAGAACAGATGGGGTCGAGAGGATCGCTGCAGTCAGCGATGATTCTTTATTCTTCTAAGCTTCATTTATACTAAACCAAGAAGGAGGCATCCCAAAGAAAATTCTTCCCCATGTACATCATCTTCAAGATAACAATCACCAGAGCTATCTCATGGCTCTAAGGGATAAGAAAGGCATCCTATTTATCTTAAGGGCAGTCGTGCAAAGCTATCTATCTGCGTTGTGTGTGCATTCAAGGCTTACTAATGTTCTGTTAAGATTTAACTTGGATAATAAATTCCAGAGGGGTGGCGAGACAGAGAGCTATGTCTGTGAACAGACCCTTGAGAATCAATCAAGGCAGCTCCCAGAGTCACCTCTTTTGACCCGCTCCCCACAGCTCCCCCTCTTTTATTTAGTAAAATGGTACACCTGACTTTTATGGCATAAGTAATTACTGTGTAAGACAGCCTTGATGTCCCACAGCTCTTTAACAAATTTCTTTATGATACAAGGAGCAATGCACACAAAAAGCGCTAATACCAGAAGCACGGCCATGACCCCCCAAAAAAGATGCCAAAGTGAGGTTACCGAGGGAAAACTGGAAAACAAACTGTTAACAAACTCTTCGGCACTTTTTGCCAAATCCATAGTAGCCTGAGGAGCATTTTCTATATCACGAATTTCCTGATGAAGGTGTATTAGATTCAAGGAAATGTTTTCATTGTGCCAAATACCATTTAAATGTAATTTTATCTTATTCCAAGGGGTCTCAGTGTTATTATAAATTTTTGGAGCTACACAAATCCAATGATAATTAGCATGACACCTGATTTTAGCCCTCAATTTAAAGCCTTGTATTTCTTCTCCCAAAAATCTCAAGGCATCATAGAGGGCATTTAACCTATCTTCTAGTTTTCTATCTGTATCTTCCTGAATTCCTAAAGCTTTTGAAGTGTTCTTTGCTAAACCATCTACAACATTAGTGGTATGTACGGATTGATCTAAGGATAGAGAAGCGGTAGTAGCCAAAGCAATTAAAGTTACAACTGTTACTACTCCTCACATTATTAATCCTGTCCCCCTTTGTGTCCTAGCAAGGGCTGTATGCACTTTATTCCACAGCTCAAGCCCTGACTCCTCATACCAAGGTTCAGTGAGGTTCACAGGCATCATGATGAAGGGCAGTTGCTTGACTATCAGAGCCCCAGAATTATTTTCCATACCTCTTATACAATTAGTCAAGGTACAATTAAAACAATGAACATGATATAGGCTAGCATTTTTAGAAAGAGTCACAGAGCCAACAAGAATCATAAAGGGATAGGGTACACAGTCCCGAGGATATCTCCAAGTCTCATTCCACCAATGCGCTCTCCAGGATAGTCCTCCTTTGGCCTTCCCTCCAGTCTGCAAAAGGAACCCATCTGTTCTGAAAGCAGCCAACAGCTTCCATATCTCAGTCTGATACACCGTGGTACCACCAAGATTCCAATTTCTGTCTGCAAATTGTCTGCTGCCTTCTCTTCCAGGGTTCCTGTTGGAGTCTGGCGACCAATCCCAAAGGGAATGTGTGTCGTTAGTAATAGAATATACAGTAGCAGTCTCATCTCTACAAAGTTTCCATGGCACAGCTATATATCGCCCTTCTACCCCCAGGCCACAAAATGGAATGTCTTTAGGTCCGGTTCCATTAACTCGTCGTGCATCTCCTGTGGATTTTGTAATGCTAGGAATATCCACTATCCACCTACGACGGTCATGGTCTTAATCACATTCAAAGTATCCTGCATCTGTAATAGTAAGACATCCTGAAACATTATGATTTCGGAAAAAGCACATTGGTAACTGTGAAGAGGATCCCGTATAAGAAATACTAGCACTTTAAGGAGAGATGTCCTTATCAGAGAAGCCTCCTAATAAGATTGTATCATTTACATACACGGGAAAAAAACTCATTTCCCACCCAACTGGTTGTAATAGTGGAGGATCAGGAACATATGCCCAAAAGACATCAGCATTCATAGAACTTATCTGGTTTAAAAGAAGTAATAGAGAAATCAATATATTAGTAGGCGAAGCAGTGGGAAGATTCGGAGAATTCTCACATGCCATTTGTAACAGCGCCTGTATCTGCTGAGCTGTTGGTAGCAGGGCTGTCTCCTGGATCGTGAGTCATCTCATTTGCTCCAGCAGCGATTGTCTCCGCCGTGCCTACCAACCTTTCCGGGAGCCAGCGCGGCGCTCCGACATTCTGTGGGAAAACACAAACATGACCTCTTCCTCATATTAGGACGGGGTCCGGTCCATAACATCTGCCTTCTATGGGATCCTTCCATTTAACCATTGGCCGAACTGTTTTATTATCATAATGCCAAAGGTGTTGAGCTGCTGATTTTCCATTTTTATTGAGGCTTAGAAAATTTAAAACAAACAAAGCATGACTAAGAAGATTGTTAGGCGTAATAGCATACAAACTCCCCCTTTTTAATTTTTTCAGTTGGTGCTGAACGGTTTGATGTGCCTGCTCAACAATTCCTTGGCCCTGTGGATTATATGGGATTCCAGTCTTGTGTACGATGTGCAGCTGGGCACAGAAGGTTTGAAAATTGCGGCCAACATATCCAGGGCCATTGTCTGTTTTGATGCATTTAGGTAGGCCCATAGTAGAAAAACTCAGTAAGCAATGCTGAATACAATGTTTACTAGCCTCTCCAGATTGAAGTGTGGCCATGATAAAACCAGAGAAGGTATCAATAGTAACATGCACATATTTCAATTTTCCAAAATCAGAAATATGTGTAACATCCATTTGCCACAAATAGTTGGAGAGCAAACCCCGAGGATTGACTCCATAATTGGGAAGAACAAAAAACTGCGGGCAGGTAGGACAAGTTTTTACAATGTGATGAGTGGCCTCTCGGGAAATTCCAAATTGCAGCCATAATGAATTGCTATTCTGATGGTGTATTGCATGAGAGGCCTGTGCCGCAGAGGTAGGGGTTAAGGAAGAATAACACACCATACGGGTGGCTTCATCTGCCAGAGCATTTCCGGCAGTTGAAGGCCCAGGAAGGACAGTGTGAGTGCGTATATGCCCCAAAAAGCAAGGATGAGTTTGGGCTCGAATGAGATTCTGAATTTTCAAAAACAAGGTTTGAATAGAGGTCTTTGCAGCTCCAATGCGGGGTACTGTTTCAATGACTGAGAGAGCTCTGACAACAGAATGACTGTCAGAGTATAAATTAAAACTTTGAGGAACACATTGCAGAGCCTGGAGTACTGCAAAAAGCTCTACTTCTTGAGCTGATGAATATGAGGTTTGACAATAATACGATTCATTTTCGATTACCAAACTGGCTATGCCATTGGAAGATCCATCAGTAAAGACAGTTGTCCCCTTCTCCAAAGGGCATTGCTGCACGACTTTTGGAAAAATAAACTGATGTAGCTGTGCAAATTGTAACAATTTATTAGCAGGATAATGTTGTTTAATCTCCCCTGCATACTGTGCAAGCACAATTGCCCAATCATCAGAAAATTGAGAGAGCCATAGTTGCTGTTCAGTTGAAAAAAGAATACAAATAAAGTGGGGATCTCTTCCCAAATAGGTCACAGATTTCTGTCTTCCTTTTGCTATTACTTTGGCTACAAGAACATGGTAAGTACTTAACACCTGTAGGGGAGAGACTGATAAATAAATCCACCTTAGAGGATTATCTTGAAACAACACACCAGTAGGTGAATGTTCTGAGGCAAGGATATAAAGTCCCCAAGGCCTTTCATAATCACAGTAACTGGAGTGCTGCTGTGATAAGGCAGTTTCCAGTTTCTGAAGAGCTTGCTTTCCAGCTTCTGTGAGGCTGTGTGGGGAGATGGGATTCTTAACCCCATTTAAGATATCAAAAAGAGGCTTCAATTCGTATGTAGCAAAATGTAGGTAGGTGCTAATCCAATTAATGTCCCTGAGCAACTTTTGAAAATCATTAAGTGTTTTCAGATTATCCCTTCGTAATGCTATGGGCTGGACTCCAAACGTTTCCCTTTCTAAGCGAAAGCCAAGATAGGAATAAGGAGGAAAGGTTTTCACCTTTTCTTTGGATATTATTAGCCCTACTGCTTTTAAGGCAGGTTCCATGAAGGCATAAGCTGCTAACAAATAGTTTTTATCAATATGTGCTAGCAGTATATCATCCATGTAATGCAGAATATAAGCATCAGAGTATTTCGCCTGAGTTTCCTGCAACGCTGCTGCAACAAATTTCTGGCATAAGGTCGGGCTATTAGCCATACCCTGTGGCAAAACCTTCCAATGATACCTACGCATTGGTTGGGAAAAATTAACAGAGGGAACTCTAAAAGCAAATCGAAGGCAATCTTGAGGTGCTAAGGGAATAGTATAAAAGCAGTCTTTTAAATCTAGAATTATTATGTGGGCATCCCTTGGAATAGCCATGGGAGAAGGTAATCCAGGTTGCAATGCTCCCATGACTTCCATAGTTTCATTAACCTTTTGCATATCCTGTAAAAGCCTCCATTTTCCAGATTTTTTCTTAATAACAAAAATGGGCGAATTTCAAGGTGAATTAGACTGTTCAATATGTCCCAATTCCAACTGTTCCTGTACCAGTTGTTGGGCAGAGTCAATTTTCTCTTTGGAAAGGGGCCACTGATCAACCGACAGAGGCTCCTCGGACTTCCAAGTAATAGGATCTGCATGAATTACAGGAGGATCAGAGGTCCATTCTAAAAACACCCAAGTCCACTTCTATCAGGCAATCTCCTAGGCTGGATGGGTGTAACATTTCCCTGGTTATATTTCCCAAGCCCAGAAGTAGGAAGAAGTCCCTGATCCAAAAGTTGATTGCTAACCTGTTCACTGGGGCTGTACAGGTATACTCCCATATGAGTCATAACATCTAGTCCCCACAAATTTACAGGGAGGTTTGGGAGGATATAAGGTCTAATGTCCCCTTCATGACCCTCATGGTCAGTCCAATGTAACAGTTCTATACTTTGTTCAGGGTTGTTAGTTTGACCAATTCCTTGCAATGTTGATATAGCTATCTGTTTAGGCCATTCTCAGGGCCAGTGTCTCCCAGCAATAACAGAAACGTCAGCTCCTGTGTCCAGAATGCCTGTAAACAACTTTCCATTTATTCTTAACATGAACTCAGGACGATTATTAGTTATTGCCTGGACCCAGTAGGCATCAGAGGATCCGAAGCCACCTTTCCCTCTCCTGGAAGCCAATGCTTTTCCTGTTTGCACTGCAGGGACCAATATAAATTGAGCTATACAATGTCCACTAGCTATGGTGGTAATGCATCACGGGAAATGGGCCATAATTTTGATTTCTCCTGTATAATCAGCATCAATTACTCCAGGAGCTATGAGCAGTCCTTTTATGGTAGAGCTACTACATCCGAGCAAAAGGCTCATGGTTCCATCAGGCAAAGGGCGGTATACCCCAGTGGGCAGAGCCTGCATTCCCATTTCGGGAGTCAGTACTGTGTAGGAGGAGGAACAGAGGTCCAAGCCTGTGCTCCCTGAGGTGGCTCTAAACAAGTCTGTGACTCGCCTTCTACCATCTGATTTCCCTGAATTGCCCCATAACATTGTTTCAGGGCCAGGGGCTGGCCCCTCACCCAGTTTCCCAACGGTGAGGGAAGTGGGTTGCCCTGGACATCAATTTTGGATTTACAATCTTTTGCTCAATGTCTTCCTTATTTACACCTAGGGCATAAATTAGGAGTTTTAATATTCCCCGAATCGGCTCGTTGGGGGCAAAAGGCAGCATGATGTCCAGGCTGGCCACAAACAAAACAGCCAGCATTTCCCCTACTAGGTAATCCTCTTTTATTTTTCATTTGTTGTTGATATAATACTTCTTTTATGCTTTTACCTTGTAAAGCTGCAGCCAGGGTAATACCGTGCATATAGGAAGGTCCGATATCAGCGCATATACGAATGTAATCTGATAGACCCCCCTTTTTTCTGTACCGTCTAAGTGCAGCCTGATAGGCAGAATTTGCATTTTCATAAGCTAATTGTTTAGTAAGTACCATTCCAGCCTGCTCATCAGCCATAATCTTACCTACCGCTTCAAGAAGACGAGCCACGAAGTCTTGATAGGGTTCATCAGGCCCCTGACGAATTTTTGAAAGATCCTCAGTCTTATTACTAGAACAAGGGAGCTTTTTCCAAGCCTGCTGAGCAGCATTAGAAATTTGAGCATATGCCCCAGGCAGATAATTTAATTGAGCATTCATATTCCGATAAGCTCCTTCCCCTATCAACATCTCATATGTTGCCACTGATTCAATTCAGCTATATGGCCACATTGTTCTGTAAATTCTGATTTCCATAATAAATAGTCCCCTCCTGATAAGCAAGCTCTCGCTATTTGTTTCCAGTCATTTGGCAGCAAATTTTGATCTCCTAAATTCTCTATCATGGCCTGGGTAAAAGGAGCTGTAGGTCCGTATTGGGCGCAGGCAATTTTTAATTCCTTTAGCTGTTTGAAAGGTAGGGCCTCATAATACCATTGATTTGCATTCTCAAATACCAGAAAAGTGGCAGAGAACCCCAGAACAGTTTCTCCAGCTCTTTGGGCTTGTTGCATAGCTTTTTGCAAGGGGGACAAACTGTGTGATTCATGAGTTATAGCCAACGAATTTTCAGGTTTGGAAATAGGTGGAGGATCTAATCCAGCAATAATTGATGGTGCATAAGCAGGAGGCGCCGTAGGGATTCCACCAACGACTTCATCCCTACCTCCCCTTTTTATTTCTTCCTTTATTGTTATTAATAATTTCTGCATGAGTGCCTCCAAACTCTTTGTTGGAGTGGCAGCTGCTGCCTGCACATTCGAATCGTCAGTTACAAGTAATTCCCAATGATCATCCTCATGGTAAGCAGCTGCCAGCTCCTCTAAACTTTCCTCATCCTTTGGAGTCAATGTTCCCTCATTTTCCTTCAAAAGTCTGGCAGATTCTAATTCAAAGGTTGTGGGTTCTTACCCTTCAGGAGTGGCGACAATGACCCTTCATGGAGTAGCATAAATTGGATCTTCTGGTGAGAGCATGTGTTTTAATTTACTCCCTTCCTCATATTCAAAATCAAGGCAGTCTCTTATTAAAGTCCATAATGAAAAGGTTTCCACAGGAACCTTATTAGGTCCATGGAGAGTATAATAGGTTTGAATCTGTTTCCCTATCTTCCATATCTCTAAACTCATAGTCCCTTCCCCCGGAAACCAAGGACATACTTGCTCAACAAAACCAAGAAAAGTCTGCAATTTTGTTTTAGTAAGCTGTATTCCCTGATCCTTTAACATTACCTGTAACATATGCACAAACAACTGACGGCTATGATCTTGTCCCATGGTTTACACTCTCGGCAATATTCCTTCCTGCCCCTCAATATACAAGTATATACACTCTTACTTACCTTAGTAGTTTCAACAGGCAGCAGCCGCAAGGAAATTTCATCGTGCCCCACGTTGGGCGCCACTTGCTGGGCCAGCTGGAAGATTTCAAATGGGAGACATGGCGCGTTCCTAAAGGCTAAGAAATAAAGACACAGAACAGATGGGGTCGAGAGTATCGCTGCAGTCAGTGATGATTCTTTATTCTTCTAAGCTTCATTTATACTAAACCAAGAAGGAGGCATCCCAAAGAAAATTCTTCCCCATGTACATCATCTTCAAGATAACAATCACCAGAGCTATCTCATGGCTCTAAGGGATAAGAAAGGCATCCTATTTATCTTAAGGGCAGTCGTGCAAAGCTATCTATCTGCACTGTGTGTGCATTCAAGGCTTACTAATATTCTGTTAAGATTTAACTCGGATAATAAATTCCAGAGGGGTGGCGGGACAGAGAGCTATGTCCGTGAACAGACCCTTGAGAATCAATCAAGGCAGCTCCCAGAGTCAGCTCTTTCGAGCCGCTCCCCGCAGCTCTTTAGTTATTCCCTTTCTGCCATAAGTGTGGTGTCATATGCATATCTGAGGTTACTTATATTTCTCCCAGCAATCTTCATTCCAGATTGTGTTTCATATGGTCCAGTGTTTCTCATGATGAACTCTGCAAATAAGTTAAACAAGCAGAGTGACAATATACAGGCTTGATGTACCCCTTTCCCCATTTGGAACCAGTCTGTTGTTTCATGTCCAGTTCTAACTGTTGCTTCTTGACCTGCATACAGATTTCTCAGGAGGCAGGTCAGGTGATCTTGTATTCCCATCTTTTAAACAATTTTCCATAGTTTGCTGTGATCCAAACAGTTAAAGACTTTGGCATAGTCAATAAGGCAGAAATAGATGCTTTTCTATAACTCTCTTGTTTTTTTTTGATGATCCAGAAGATGTTGGCAATTTGATCTTTGGTTCCTCTGCCTTTTCTAAAACCATCTTGAACTTGTGGAAGTTCATGATTCATGTACTGTTGAAACCTGGCTTGGAGAATTTTGAGCATTATTTGCCAGTGTGTGAGATGAGTGCAATTCTGCAATACTTTGAGCATTCTTTGGGATTGCCTTTCTTAGGGATTGGAATGAACCTGAACTTTTCCAGACCTGTGGCCACTGCTGAGTTTTCCAAATTTGCTGGCATATTGAGTGCAGCACTTTCACAGCATCATCTTCTAGGATTTGAAATAGCTCAACCGGAATTCAATCACCTCCACTAACTTTCTTTGTAGTGATGTTTCCTAAGGCCCACTTGACTTCACATTCCAGAATGTCTGGCTCTAGGTGAGGTATCACACCATCATGATTATCTGGGTCATGAAGACCTTTTTTTGGAACAGTTCTTCTGTGTATTCTTGCCACCTCTTCTTAATATCTTCTGCTCCTGTTAGGAACATTTCTGTCCTTTATTGAGCCCATATTTTCATGAAATGTTCCCTTGGTATCTCTGATTTTCTTGAAGAGATCTTTAGTCTTCCCCATTCTATTGTTTCCCACTATTTCTTTGCACTGATCACTGAGGAAGGCTTTCTTATCTCTCCTTGCTATTCTTTGGAACTCTGCATTCAAATGGGATTATCTTTCCTTTTCTCCTTTGCCTTTTGCTTCCCTTCTTTTCAGAGATATTTTTATGGCCTCCTCTTACAACCATTTTGCCTTTTTGCATTTCTTTTTCTTTGGGATGGTCTTAATCCCTGACTCCTGTCATGAACCTCTCTCCATAGTTCTTCAGGCACTCTGTCTATCAAATCTAATTCCTTGAGTCTATTTTTCACTTCCACTGCATAATCATAAGAGATTTGATTTAGGTCATATATGAACAGTCTAGTGATTTCCCCTACTTTCCAAGGGCAAAGGTGAAGCCCCAGAAAGATGGTAGAAGGGGGAAAATTGTGTTTAGAATCAAACACTGTACCTGCCAGAGATGCTCAATGGGCTCAAACATACCTTGTGTGCACCAGAACCCAGAGACTCCACAGATACTGGGACAGAACTGTGTTTGAATGTCTCCTGTGGAGGTACAGGTCAGCAGTGGGCTACTGCAGTGGCAGAGGTTCTGGGTGCAGCAGACCTGGGTATAGCATATAGCATAAGCCCTCTTGGAGGAGGTCGCCATTAACGACACCATAGAGCCTCCAGAATTTACACAGGACTGGGAAACAGACTCTGGGAGAGAAAAAACAGAAGCTTGTACACCAAGGACCCAGGAGAAAGGAGCAGTGAACCCACAAGAGACTGGCCCAGACTTTCTGGTGAGTGTCCAGGAGTCTCTGGTGGAGGTGTGGGTCGGTGGTGGTGCTGCAGGGTTGGGGGCACTGAGTGTAACAGTTCATGCGTGGGACCTTTTGAAGGAGATTGCAATTATCTTCATTATTTCCACCATAGTTTCACCTCAGGTCAAATAATAGGGAGGGAACACAGCCCTTCCCTTCAACAGAAAATCAGATTAAAGATTTACTGAGCATGGCCTAGATGGGAACAAGACCCAGTGTCCCCCTCAGTCAGTCTCTCCCATCAGGAAGCTTCCATAAACCTCTTATCCT
Organism: Hydropotes inermis; assembly: GCA_020226075.1. NCBI lineage: Eukaryota > Metazoa > Chordata > Mammalia > Artiodactyla > Cervidae > Hydropotes > Hydropotes inermis. The sequence continues at coordinate 58,476,543 of CM035289.1, forward strand.
TCTCCATCAGAGGCAGACAGACTGAACACCACAATAACAGAAAACTAACCAATCTGATGACATGGACCACAGCCTTGTCTAACTCAGTAAAACTGAGCCATGCCATGTAGGACCACCCAGGATGGATGGGTCATGGTGGAGAGTTCTGACAAAACGTGATCCACTGGAGAAAGGAAAGTCAAAGCACTTCAGTATTCTTGGCTTGAGAACCCCATGAGATAGTATAGTCTATATTTACCTTTTGCCAAACCATCTGTTGGTGATGGTGACCTCAAAAGCAGAAAAGGACCAGACCTGAGAATCACTGATTATTGGGAAGATGATGCTTCCCAAGAACTTGAACTTCAATGTAGTCTAGCCTACCCCCAACTCCAAAGGTTTGGTCATTTACTTAAAAATCAAACAAATACATACAGAAACCACAACAACTAAGTAGGCAGTGCATTTTTAATTTTTACAATTAAAAATGAATAAACACACAGTTCCTGCTTTTAAGAAAGATAAGTTAATCATGGAAATATAATTCCAAGCAAGTTATTAGAATACAATATCTCTTCCACAGAAGTATGATAACAAACAAGCAAGCAAAAACTGCTAAAGAATTTTATCATGTGTACTTTTGTCAAATGAAAAAGAAGAAAGAAAAATTAACCAGGTTTAATATCTTTATGCAAAGTAAAACAATCCATGAATGGGGGACTACAGTGCCTCACAGGCAGTGCAAACTCTTTCTTAGGGATTTTGGATAACAGCAAATTTTATAGAGTATTAGAAGCAGCAAGCTCCAGCAGTTGGTGATGGGCCAGGAAGCCTGGCATGCTGCTGTCCATGGGGTCTCAAAGAGCCAGACACAGTTGAGCAACTGAACTGACTGAGAAGCAGCAATGCAGAAAGAGGGCATGATTGGTGGGGTTTGCATATTTGACCTTGATGGGTCTAAGGGGAAGGTTTGCCAAGATGTGCCCCTCTGGCATGTAGATTATTTTGAGCTGTAAATTATCAGGACTTAAAAAGTCAGAATGAACAATATATGATTTGGTCTTTTTATATAATGTTTTAAAGTTTTCACCAAATTTATTTATTCACTCTTTCAAAGATTTTGTAGTTTCTTATGTAAAACTACAGAAGAGATACTTTCATTACCAGCTAATACTTTAAAGGATCTTGTCTTTAAGACTTTCCTAGTCTTTTGAGGTAAAATTACTATATAAATACACATTCCTGGTTAGAAGAGAAATTGAAACTGAGAGTCTTTGGGTCTTGTTTATTGGATAAGTTCACAGTTTATACAATTTCTAGTAATTTCTCCAAGACTTTTAAATACCTCTTTCCTGCCTTTATCAGAGGATTGGCCACAGCAGGGACTAGAGGACTAAAGATTTCAGAGAAATTCAAGTTAAGAGGAAACTTTTCCTTCATTTCAATCCATTCTCTGATCAACTTCCAGAGTAAACCTTGAAAATGTAAGTTTGATCATGTTACATCCTCATGATGGTATTGTTTCCATTTCTGTTGTTTTCAAGTCCAAACACCTCATATGGCTTCCAGTAAGCTTGGTGAGATGATAGCACTTACGGTTCATTTCCGGTTGCTCTCCAAACCATCTTACGTTAATCCCTCTCAGCTTCTGTGCTCACCAAGCTCTCATGTTAGAGCTCAGAGTTGAGTTGACCCTTGGGGACTGGTAGATTAGATATACAAAGCTTCTAGTCACGTGGAACATTTACCTGAACATAAAAGTTCAGTTTTACTGACAGGCACCTGAGGCAAAAGAGATTCCATCTTGGGACTAATAATTAATTTCGTCTTTCCATTCAATCTTGCTGGGAAACAAAAATTCTTAAAAAATAAAAAAGTTCATTTGAAAAGTTAAGAGGCAAGATTATTATCTTGTGAGAAGAAAGTTGGATTTGAAGATTATGAAATAAAAGGTTAAAGGGTTTTTTTTTTGTTATTTTTCATCTTTATATTTTAGCATGACTTAACTCCTTTTAGTTGCAAGCAGGCATGAATTAATATTACCTATGTCAAGGAAAATTAGTCAATCTGAGGAATAAGTGGAAAATTTTATTCAAGCCAAATTGACAATTATAACATCTCAGAAAACTCTGAGAACCCTTCTGCACATTAGAAGTCATTGTTGTTTGTTATTCAGTTGCTAAGTCATGTTAGACTCTTTGCAACCCCATTAACTGCAGCAAGAAGTCAAGGCACAGTTATAAAAGTTTTTTTTTTTTTTGATACAGAGGGATGTACATTAAATGATGGATCATTGACAGGCTGAAAAAAGTGAAAGTCTCTCAGTCATGCCTAACTCTCTGTGACCCCACGGATTTGGGATTCTCCAGGTCAGAATACTGGAGTGGGTAGCCTTTCCCTTCTCCAGGGGATCTTCCCAACCCAGGGACTGAGCCCAGGTCTCCTGTGTCACAGGTGGATTCTGTACCATCTGAGCAATCAAGGAAGCCCATTGACAGATTACACAATCCAAATCTAAATATGTCCATGGCTCCTTACAAGATCAAGAAGCAAGGTTTTCTTTTAAGAAGCTGATGATGCTGGGGGAGGGTTGGTCTTTACGGCTGAGCACACGTTTCTGTTGATGGGTTGATGCATAATGCTGATACACAATGCACAGCACAGAGGAGAGAGAGACCAAAGGACATCAAAACTCTTTTTTTAATCTCTAATTTCTTCTTGTGTCATCAAAAAATATGAATTTTATTTCACATCTATGTAATAAAACTTTAAAAAGAATTAACATGGCTTTGCCAGTGATTATAAATATATTATATATACATATTGACATTTTTATAATAATATACTTAAAACTTTTGCATTTTTATATTACCATTTATCCATATGTGGACAGCCAAACAATATATTCCAAAATGAGTTTAGTAGGGAAAATTACCTTTCTTGAAGAATTTTTACCAAATGAGCGTGAAAGGAACACCGTCTGTTTATAGCGGTATGTGCTCAGCAAGAAGCATCTTCCAGGGACTTTCCTGATTGCCCAGTGTTTAAGACTTCATCTTCCAATGTAGGGGGTGTGGGTTCAATCCCTGGTGAGAGAGCTAAAACCCCACATACCTCATGGCCAAAAAAACAAAACATAAAATGAAAGCAATATTCCAACAAGTTCAATAAAGACTTTAAAAACAGTCCACATCAAAAGAAAACAAGCTCTTTAAAAAAGAAAGAAAAGAGGACACAGTAAAGGTAAAGGAGACCAAATGTCATTATTTCCCTGGTTGCTCAAAACTATTTCCTTCCCTTTAAAGCTTCATCAGAAAGTATCAGAAAACACCGAATCTCTTTAAAAATAAACAAATAAAGGGTAAAATTCCTATGCTACTTTATTGTGATTTCTAAAATCCCACAAAAATACAATTATCTTTTTTCTTTAATGGAAGGTCTTTGGGTAAGGGTCATGAGTCAATGGATTATTAAAATGCTTAATATTCCCTTTCAGTGTGATGACTATTGGAGCTTTGCCTCCTTCATTTCTCCCTTCTGCTTTTCTTTTTTTCCTTTTTCTATGAACAGATATCATGGTACCCTAGAATCTATCAGGAGGACCAGGTTCTTGACAAAGTTGTGATTTTACCTATGTGACCTTGAGCACATCAATTTTCCATTCTATTTTCTACTTCCTTCATCTTACAAGGAACTCAGTCCATTCACCTCTAAGGTAGTTTTTATATATAACATTTCTGTAACTAAACAAATATGTGTATACGTGTATCTTGACCCTCAGCAATCAGTAGTTAATTCTTCAGAGAAACTGTGACAGAGAAACGTCCACTTAAGTCATTCCTTTAAGTGTGAGACTGACAGCTATGCACTGCAACCTGGTTTCTAATGTTTTGGAGTCCAATCCCATGGCAGCTTCTCTTGCCATCACCCATAGCATACTGATGGTAGCTCCTGCCGAGCTTTACAAGGGTGCTAATGGCTCCCTAAACAGTGTGTTTCTTTAGTCCAGTTCAGTTCAGTTGCTCAGTCGTGTATGACTTTTTGTGACCCCATGGGCTGCAGGACACCAGGCCTTCCTGTCCATTGCCAACTCCCAGAATTTACTCAACCTGACGTCCATTGAGTCAGTGATGCCATCCAACCATCTCATCCTCTGTCGTCCCCTTCTCCTCCTGCCCTCAATCTTTCCCAGCATCAGGGTCTTTTCAAATGAGTTATTTGTTCGCATCAGGTGACCAAAGTATTGGTGTTTCAGCTTCAGCATCAGACCTTCCAATGAATACCTTGGGAAAGTGTATGTTCTTGAAGCCCTTTGAGAAGCCAGGTGAGAGGTGAGGAGGGTGAATGTTTAGGCAGCAGTGGAGTAGATCACACCTAATAGGTTGTTTGCAATATTTCTGTTGTCCATCTTCAATATCATGCCAGGTTGGTCTGACATTCTGATTTCAAATCCCAAATCCTTGTTTAGTGTTCCTTGTCAATACAGTTAGCCATACTAAACTTAAAGTTTTGTTGTCCTTGGTCTCATGCTTTCAGAATCCATTCCTATAGATATTCTCCAGACTCTTGCCAACCTTGATTGGTGATGTCCTGAAATTCTTAGCAGGTCAGATTTGGCATTTCACTGTCTGGGCTATGGGGGTGTTGAAGTTTCACACCAAACACAGAGGAAAGGGAGGATGATGGAGTTGAGTGTAAGGGAAGCTTGTATCTGCATGTGTTCAACCCTCCCAGGTAGAGCCAATAATGAGGCAATGCTGTGAAAGTTCTTATTCCCTTGATTAAGGGAGAAATTATTGGTTTTAGAAATGAGACTTAAGGATTAGAGATGAAAAATTTTCAGATTTTTACTTCTCTGCCCAAATGCCCCTACCCTATGCCTCAGAACCTCACTCCCTTCTGGTAATATTCTTATCTTTCCTTAAATACAGAACAAGTTTATTTGGGGAGGTAACTGCACTGCTACAATATGATCATAGCATCTGTCCTCAAATATAGTTTCCCAAGGACCAGAGGAAGTGAGAGACTTCTTCAAAGATGTAGTTTAAGCTTGCTGCTGCCTGTTTGTTTTATCAACCAGATAGTCTCAGGTTTAAACTGCAGCAGAAGCCAACTCCCCCCATGATGTTTATAATCTCCATCCGCATGTTTCTCTGCTACAGGAAGTGATCCTTCAGTGCTTTGTTTCCACCTAGCTTTCACTCCATGATGCCACTGGTGATCATTAAGTAAGTCTGATGATACTGGAGGGGCTTCTCAGGTGGTGCTAATGGTAAAGAACCCACCTGCTGGTGCAGGAGACATAAAAGACATGGGTTTGATCCCTGGGTCAGGAAGATCCCCTGGAGAAGGGCACAGTAAACCAGTCCAATATGCTAAATGTTACTACTGTGCCATTTCCCACCAGGATGAGTTTGTATGTCTAATCTTCAAATATGTGAACAATTCAATTATATTTGAATGTTTATCTCTAACACCAATATCAGTTATGAACCTGGAAGGTAGCAGAAGGCCACACAATCTGGTTAATTTGGTGAGGGTTTAATAAAGGTATTAATACAAAGGGATGTCTAAGGCTTGCAGAATTTCCAGACTAGTGTGATAAATCTAGACCTAATAACTTCTGAACTGAATAACTTCTGAGAGGTGTTTCCTCCTCTGTCCCTGGAGGAATGAATATAAGAAAAGAAAGAGGTTATAAGCACTGGAGAGGAAACTTTGAAATGGCTCATCCAGCAGGATCTATGATTTAGGTCCAGGGATGAAGCCAGCTATGACATTTTTGCAAGAAAGGAGGCTGGGAAAAAACACTCTAACCCTACTCTCTTCCCTTCTAGTCACAATCACTGGCTAAACACACTAAGCACGCAGAGAACAAATGAGCCCACTGATTCAGTTAGTATAACTGAGCATTCTGGAGCAGAGATGAGATTAAAAGGATGGAGCATGGATTTGGAAGAACAAAGGAAAGGTATTCAACATGTAACAAAGGCAGCAATGGAGACAAAGACTTGGAGAACAGACTTGTGGATAGAAGGCATGGAAGGAGACCGTGGGACAAATGGAAGGAGTAGCAGGGGAACAGGTACATTACCATATGTAAAACAGATAGCCAGTGGGAATTTGCTATATGAATCAGGAAGCTCAAACTGGGGCTCTGTGACAAACCTAGAGATGGGGATGGGGTGGGGAGTGGAAGGAGAGTTCAGGAGAGAGAGACACATATATATACATATGGCTGATTCATGTTGATGTATGGCAGAAACCAACAAAATACTGGAGAGAAACTCTCCCTCAATTAAACATAAATAAATTAAAATGTTTAAAAATAGTATTAGTGAACATGTGGTTTTAATATGCACATGATTTTAATAACATATGTGTATATGGATATATAATGTTCTGAATATATATATATATATATATACATATATATATATATATATATGGTATGCATATGTATACACATAAGTTTAATTTGGCTTCTACATAGCTAAAGAAAAATGAGAATGAAAATTCTCACTAGGAAAACTTAGTCTCAAAAAAAAAATTCTCCATCTTCAGTTCAGCCACTCAGTCATGTCCAACTCTTTGTGACCCCGTGGACTGCAGCACACCAGGCTTCTGTATCCATCACCAACTCCTGGAGCTTGCTAAGACTAGATGTAAAACTCTTCGAGTTGGTGATGTCATCCAACCATCTCATCCTCTGCCATCCCCTATCTCCATCTTACTAATTCCCAAATTCTCAAAACAGTTTTATTTAATTGCCATCAAATCCTAAGGGTTTGCAGGAATCTACAATGCTGGCGGGTGCAGAAACTGATTTAAATGATTCTGAGACAGGCATTCTAGTCTTTCCCACTCTATTGTTTTCTTCTATTTCTCTGCATTTATCACTGAGGAAGGCTTTCTTATGTCTCCTTGCTATTCTTTGGAACTCTGCATTCAAATGGGCATATCTTTCCTTTTCTCTTTTGCCTTTAGCTTCTCTTCTTTTCTCAGCTATTTGTGAGGTCTCATCAGACAATTATTTTGCTTTTTTGCATTTCTTTTTCTTGGGGATGGTCTTGATCACCGCCTCCACAAACCTCCATCCATAGTCCTTCAGGCACTCTGTCTATCAGATCTAATCCCTTGAATCTATTTTGCACTTCGACTGTACAATCGTAAAGAGTATGATTTAGGTCAGACCTGAATGGTCTAGTTGTTTTCCATACTTTCTTCAATTTAAGTCTGAATTTCACAGTAAGGAGTTCATGATCTGAGTTGCAGTCAGCAGCTTGTCTTATTTTTGACTGTATAGAGCTTCTCCCTCTTTGGCTGCAAAGAATGTAATCAACCTGATTTCAGTGCTGCCATCTGGTGATGTCCATGTGTAGAGTCTTTTCTTGTGTTGTTGGAAGAGGGGTTTTTTTACGACCAGTGTATTCTCTTGGCAAAAGTCAATTAGCCTTTTCCCTGCTACAATCTGTACTCCAAGGCCAAATTTGAGTGTTACTCTAGGTATTTCTTGACTTCCTACTTTTGCATTCCAGTCCCCTATAAAGAAAAGGACCTTTTTTGGGGGTGTTAGTTCAAGAATATCTACTAGGTCTTCATAGAACCATTCAACTTCAGCTTCTTGAGCATTACTAGTCAGGGTGTAGACTTGGATTACTGTGATATTGAATGGTTTGTCTTGGAAACAAACAGAGATCATTCTGTCATTTTTGAGACTGAATCCAAGTACTGCATTTCAGGCTCTTTGTTGACTATGATGGCTACTTCATTTCTTCTAAGGGATTCTTGCCCTGTAGTAGATATAATGGTCATCTGAGTTAAATTCCCCCATTCCATTCCATTTTAGTTTGCTGATTCTTAAAATGTTGATGTTCACTCTTACCATCTCCTATTTGACCACTTCCAATTTGCCTTGATTCATGAAACTAGCATTTCATCTACATCAATTTAATATTTTGCCAAATATTTGACCCTATATTAAATTAATGTAGAATACATCAATTTTACAAAGACATATATTTACAATAATATTTTCTATGTAGTCATTTAGAGCTCTTGAATAAATATGGTGGAATTACTTGCTAACAATAAATGTGTATAAAATCTTGAGTCAATTTCCAAAAATTTAGTCACTCCAAATATTTTCCCCACAGAATGAAGTTTGTGCACTGAGATTCAAAATCAAACTTTATACAAAAAAAAAAAACCCATCAAATTCCTTTTTCTCTCTAAGACTTTCCAAAGATAATCAGGCAGATAAATGTTATGGAAAATTTGGTATAACTAAGAAGCATAATAAGTTTCCCATAGTGACTCAGTGGTAAAGAAGCCACCTGTAGTTTAGGGGATGTGAGTCTGATGCTTGGGTCAAGAAGATCCCCTGCAGAAAGAAACAGCAAACCACTCTAACATTCTTGTCTGGAGAAACCCAAGGACAGAGGAGCCTGGCAGGCTACAGTTCATGGACTTGCAAGAATCCAACATGACTAATCATCTAAACCACAACTACAAAATGAAGCATTCTACAGTATCTTAAAGCATCAAATAAACTAATATCAGATTTAAAATAGTGAAGTTGCTCAGTTGTGTCTGACTCTTTGCAACCCCATGGACTGTAGCCTACCACCCTACCCCATCCATGGGATTTTCCAGGCAAGAGTACTGGAGTGGGTTGCCATGTCCTTCTCCAGGTTTAAAATAGTTTAATCACAAAAAAGGAGTAATAAAAAACAAAATGGTTTAATCAGTGATTCTTCTTTTAAGTATAACATGCTGCATTTACTTGAAATATAATAATGTTTAAAACACGTTAATAAGCCAATAACCTAGAAAACACAATGAGAACATTCTGCAAAAAGAGACCACCTTCATCTCTGAGGTCTTATGGTCTTTGTTGCTTTCCAGAAGGCCTCTTTGACATCTTTGTTTCTCAGGCTATAGATAAGAGGGTTGAGCAGTGGGTTGATCACAGTGTAGAACAGGGCAGCCATTTTGTCTCTCTTCAGGGAGTACGTGGAACTTGGCCTTGAGTACATGAAGAGCAACGATCCATAGCAGAGCATGACGGAGATGAGGTGTGAAGCACAGGTGGAGAAGGCCTTGCGCCTTCCTGAAGCTGTGCGGATCCTCAGAATAGCGAGAAGGATGTTGAAATAGGAAATTATGATGACAAGAATGCTTGAGAGGACCGTGAAACCCACGAGACCCAAGACGACCTCCTCATAGACCTTGGTGTCTGTACATGACATCTTCACTAGTGGTGGTGCATCACAGAAGAAGTGGTCAATGATATTTTTGCCACAGAAACTCAGGCAAAAAGTGTTGGCGGTATGGGCTATGGCATTCAAGAACCCTCCTGTATAGGAGCCAGCAACAAGTCTGGTACAGAGAGAATGAGACATAGAACTTAAATAGAGTAGCGGGTTACAGATTGCCATGTGGCTGTCATATGCCATGACTGCTAGGAGAAAGCACTCAGTGTAGGCTACGACACAAGAAAAGAATAGCTGGATGCCACATTCAGCTAAGGAAAAGTGCTTATCTTCTGAGATGCAAGTAGCCAGGATTCTGGGAGTATACACAGAGGTGTATCAGAAATCCAAGAAAGAGAGACTGCCGATGAAAAAATACATAGGTGTGTGCAGATGGGAATCAATACGAATTAAGATAACCAGGGTCATGTTCCCTGACAAGGTAAACAAATAGACAGTCAGAAATACTCCAAATAGTATTAGTTGCCACTGGGGGTCTGTTGAGAGACTCAGTAAGATGAATTCAGTCAGGATGATGCGATTTCCAATTTCCATGTCCACTAGGAGAAAACTTGATAAGATAAGGAGAAAAAATTGCTGAATTTTCTTTAAGAATGAAGAAGTAGAGGCATCAATTAACTCAACAACTGCTAGGAGGCATATTAATCCCTTAGAATGTCAGTAAAATACTGTATCTTCAGTCTGTCACTTGGGAAGACAACTAGAATTGGAGAAAGTAACTGATTTTAGAATTAAGGCTTTCACTTGCTATTTGCTTAATGAGTGAGAATCTGAGCCTCATCAAGTGAATGAACAAAATGACACTGAAAAGTTGTCTGATTGAGTTAAGCAGATATACAGGAAAATGTCAGCCAAATTCCTGGTACATGATGAGTGGTCAAAATTTTTGAATATTCTGCATGTATTATTGAGAATCTATGTGTCTAGCATGGTGATGATAGTTCAACAAATATCAATACACTGTACTGCTCCTGTCACTATTAGTACACATAGAAACACACACACACACACACACACACACAGATTTCACTTTGTGTTTGGACAGTGCCCTAAATCCTATACTTAACCCACTTGGTACTTTCCACAGTTTTTAAGATATTAGTATAATCCTCATGTAGTTTCAGAAATGTTTCCAAGGACCTAGAACTGATCAACAGCAGAGATAGTATTTGAAACTAGAATTTTCTGTACCAAGACCTCATGTTCTCAAGTGTTAAGTTGTTGACCTCTCTTATAAGTAAATATATTTTTCTCTTCTTCTTCTGGCTAAGGCAATCCTATAATTCTCTGACAACTTGAATTTCTTTACCTTCAAAGCGAGTTTTTATTCTGCACTTTTCTCTAGTTGATGTGAGATTTATATACATAGTTGAAGCATATTTGGATTCAGTAGTGTTGAATGTTACAAAGAACCAACTTTGTGGTATCAAAGCTCCATGGAAAAATTATGAATCCTTCTGGGTTTATATCTTGAACTTCCAGAGCTCTCAGAGATTGAACTTGCATCTCTTACATCTCCTGCATTGACAGGCAGATTCTTAACCACTAGCTCCATCTGCAAAGCCCACATAGAGACAGTGAGATAAAGCTAAAACTAAGAGAACTCTGATTTACTTTAATGTTAAAATATTAATCTCTGAGGCAAACCAGAGACAATTCTATACCTGTGATGCAAATCCAATTTTTATACCTCAAGATATATTGGTTCCACTTGTTACTTAGTGAAGTATCTTAATCTTTCAATGACTTGTTATCCTAACCTTTCTAATGTAGCTGAGGGTTCAGAGAGGATGTGGCTTGGCTGATGACATGATGGCAAAAGCAACTTTGGATTCCTGAAGGCCATTCCATTTCTTTTCAGCATAAAATGGATTTCTTCTTATTAATACCCAAAACACAGATGCTTTAGTCATATATCCTAGGTTCTGTAAACTTGTTTTAACTTAAATTTTTATAATCCTCCCTCTTACCACTTGTTTTCATCTATTAGAACTTCAACCAAAGTGTATTATTTACATGATTGATTCCCATACATCCTGGGAGCTTCACAGTTATATTACCATTGTTATTCAGTTGTACAATAAAACTTTCTAAATACTCAAACTTAATAGAATTATCTTGGGTGGAGTTTTTGGTTATTATATTCAGTTAAGTGACTCAGTCGTATATAACTCTTTGCGACCCCATGGACTGCAGCATGCCAGGCCTCCCTGTCCATCACCAATACCCGGAGTTTACTCAAACTCATGTTCATTGAATCAGTGATGCTGTCCAACTATCTCATCCTCTGTTGTCCCCTTCTCCTCCTGCATTCAATCTCCCAGCATCATGGCCTTTTCAAATGAGTCATTTCTTCAACATCAGGTGATCAAAGTACTGGAGTTTCAGCTTCAGCATCAATCCTTCCAATGAATATTCAGGACTGATTTCCTCTAGGATGGACTGGTTGGATTTGCTTTCAGTCCAAGGGACTTTCAAGAGTCTTCTCCAACACCACAGTTCAAAAGAATCAGTTCTTCAGTGCTCAGCTTTCTTTATATTGATAATGTATAAAAGGGGGCATTATAGGTTCTTCCCTTTAGGTACAGTGGCTAAAACTCCACTCTCTCAATGCAAGAGGCCCAGGTTCAATCCCTGTTCAGGCAACTAGATCTCACATGCTGCATCTAAGAGTTGGCATGCTGCAACTAATAGAGCCTGCATGCTACAATGAACATCAAAGATGTCTTACAATGAAACTAGGACTTGATGCAGCCAAAAAATTATTAAACATAAATATTAAAAGAAGAAAAAGTAACACTTTGCAAAAAACAAATGAATAAGAAGGCTATAGACACCATCTCAATAGTTACTATAAATTTTCTCTGCTACATTCTCACTTGACAAAAGAATAAAAAATATCTCAGACTTATTAAGCTAATTAAGAAAGGTTTTTATCAAAGTATAGTTCATTTTTAATGTTGTGTTAGTTTCAGATGTACAGTAAATAAATATACATATAAATATACATATATATAAATATAAATATATCTATATTTATATATCTCCACTCTTTCTTGGATTGCTTTCCCATAGACCATTGTAGAGTATTGACTATGGTTTCCTGTATACAGCATGTTCTTATTACTTATAGATTTTATGTGTAGTGTGGTGTGCATGCATGCTCAGTCCTGTCCAGTTCTTTGTGACCCTATGAACTGTAGCCCACCAGATTCCTCCTCTGTCTACAGGATTTTCCAGCAAGAATACTGGAGTGAGTTGCCATTTCCTCCTTCAGGGGATCTTCTCTACCCAGTGTTCAAACCCAAGTCTTTTACATCTCCTGCATTGGCAGGAGGGTTCTTTTCCACTAGCACCACCTGGGAAGTGCTTAGATCCATCCATGTGGCTGCAAATACTATTATATTATTATTTTTATGATTGAATAATATACTGCATATACCACCATAAACATAATATTAGTTTTTAATAGAATATAATTTGGGGAAAAAACTAAAATATCTGCACAGACCAATTACTACTCTTCCAAGACTTCCCTCTAAAGAGGAATAAAACTGAAAAAAGTTCTGGCCTATGCTGACAGTTTTCCCAGAAGAAGAGATATTTATATAACCCTGTAAAATGAATCTGATTTTGGCCCCTTGTCAAGGGTAATGTGAGAGAGTAGAGGATTTCCATGACAAGAAAAAGCTTATATCGGATCCCTTACCATGAGAGTCTGGTGAGCTAAGAAACTAAGAATGATTAACTTAAGAAAGGGTGGAGAGAGGAATCAGGAATGAATTTTAAGAGTTATCCATTCACTAAGCTTACTGGAAGCCATATTGGGAACTGGGCTCTTGAAACCAACATAAATGGGAACACTGCCATCATGAGAAAGTAACATGGTCAGATTTATATTTTCAAGGTTCATTTTGACTGCAAATCAGAGAATGGACTGAAAGAGAGGAAAAGTCCCCTCTAAACAGAAATTTCTCTGATATCCTTAGTTTCCCTGCTGAGGCTACCCTCCGATAAAGGTAGGAAAGAGGCACTCAGAAGTCTTGGGAAAATTACTACAGCTTGTATAAACTGGGAACTTATGATAACAAACAAACTCAAAGACTCTCAGTTTCAATTCTTCTTCTAACTAGGAATGTGTATTTACATAGAAATTTAACCTCCAAAGACTAGGAAAGTCTTAAAGACAAGATCCTTTCAAATTATTAGTTAACAGTGGAAGCACCCTTTCTGTGTTTTTACACAAGAAGCTACAAAATCTTGGAGAGAGTGAATAAGTAAATTTGGTGGAACTTTTAGAACAATCTATTAAAAGACCAAATCATGTAGTCATCATTCTGAGATCACAGATTAATCATATTATACATTGTGTGTGTGTGCAGTGTGCTAAGTCACTTCAGTCTGATTCTTTGCGATGCTATGGACTGTAGCCCACCAAACTAACTCTCTAATGGGCTTCCCTGGTGGTTCAGATGGTAAATAACTCACCTTCAATGCAGGAGACCTGGAGTCAGTCTCTAAGATAGAGAGGTAAATTAACCACAAACCAATGATCTATGTGATTAATATTTTTTAAATGACTTTTTTTTAAAAACTGATTTCATGAGATCAAGAGTAGAGTCTCTTATTCTACCCTTTAATCTAGAATGATCTTGTGGTTTGTATTGACAAATAGTTTGCCACATTGGCAGCACCGTGTTGATATTAAGCATGGATCTCAAGAAACACTGGGCTTCCCTAGTGGCTCAGACAGTAAAGCATTCCCCTGATATGCAGGAGACCTGGGTTCAGTCCCTGGGTCAGGAAGACCCCCTGAAGAAAGGAAGGCTACCCACTCCATCATTCCTGTCTGAAGAGCTCCATGGACAGAGGAGCCTGGCAGGCTACAGTCCATGGGGTCACAAAGAGTCAGACATGACTGAGCAACTAACACACATACAAGAAACATTACCTGCTTTGATTCTCACTTTTGACGTTCTGACACTACCATGTAAATAAGCCTCAGTTAAAGTGCTGAAAAATTACATCTGGTTACATTCTCTTTTGGACCTCCTTTCTCGCAGCAAGCTGGACCCCAGTCATATGAGCGAGTCCATTCTTCCTCACCTAGCCCTCACTAACATAACAGCTGAACACAAACACATCAGAAAGCCTAGCTGGGAACAGACATGACTGGCATAGTCAGCCTTGCACAGCTGCACAGTGGGAATGGCACCTCAGTTCAAATGCTGATTGGATCCCTTGGTGGGTCTGTAATCATGAGCAAGTCTTTTAACAATCTCCAACCCACGCTATCTCATGTTTAAAAAATGAGAAAAATATCAGTGATATGTACATAAAAATGTCACCAGAAAATATCATAAAGTAATAGCTATTTTCATTCCAAGAAAAATGAGCAATGTCTGACTTATATTTTAAATGTGACCTCAAGAAAAAACAATGTGGCTAAGTTTCAACAAGGAAACCATTTAAGCCAGAATAGTGGTGTCTCCCATAACCTTTCTAAAACCCAGAAAATTAATATATATAGATATAGATAGATATAGATATACATATTTTTTCACCTACTCTCCTGCACTCAACAAAGCACTGGAAGGCTTTGAAATGCACATTTTAGTGCCTTGAATTGATAGGGACAGAGCCTGATGCTAATCACCTATGTGTGTGTCTGTATGTTTGTTTTTCCTTTTTGTTTCTTTCTTATTGAGGTAGAGTTGATTTACAAGACTGTGTTATTTTTGGGTGTATAGCACAGTGATTCAGTTATCTTTCTGCCTGTATTTTAAGGTTATTACAAGATATAATTTACTGTTCTGTACAGTGAATCTTTTTGCTTACCTCTTAGGACTATGGGGAAAAAAGATACAAACATGTGTGCTTTGAAGAATGCCAGTGTCCTCCCTGGAGTACAATTTCACCCCAAGAAAAATTAGTTGATCTTTTTCCAGCATTCAGTTCCTAAGATACAATTTATTAACATCCCTTATAGAATCTATCATAAATATAAGAGTAGAATGGTTGTCCACAACATCATGTGTAAGAACAGATTAGTGTTAGTCCTCAGTCATGTCTGACTGTTTTGTGACCCCATGGACAGTAGCCCACCAGGTTCCTCTATTCATGGAATTCTCCAGGAAAGAATACAGGAATGGGTTGCCATTCCCTTCTCCAGAAGAACAGATTAGCAATCCTTAAATATGCATGCAGTTTTGGATACATGAGCCGTTCTCACCATCTTGATTGAAGAGAGAGATGCAATGCACCACAGAAGAAGAGCACTCTTCTTTTCACTTTAAGATTCTCACATTCTTGTTTCCCTAAATATCAATTGTGTGAGCTTATTCTAATTATGACTTCCCCATTCTTTACCAGACTTGGAATAAATTTGTGGACCCGTGGATCTCTTTGAGAACACATTAAAAGAACTATCATCTTCTTCCCAGCATCCAAAATTTCCTGTGTTTAAACAAACAAGAACTGGGAGCTGACTGTGGCTCAGACCATGAAGCCCTTATTGCCAAATTTAGCCTTAAACTGAAGAAAGCAGGGGAAACCACTAGACCATTCAAGAATGACCTAAATCAAATCCCTTATGATTATACAGTAGAAGTGACAAATAGATTCAAGGGACTAAATCTGATAGACAGAGTACCTGAAGAACTATGGACAGAAGTTTGTGACATTGTACAGGAGGCAGTGATCAAGATCATCCGCAAGAAAAAGAAATGCAAAAAGACAAAACTGTGGTCTGCGGAGGCCTTACAAATAGCTGAAAAAAAGAGAAGCAAAAGGCAAAGGAGAAAAGGAAATATATCCCCTTTTGAATGGAGAGTTCCAAAGAATAGCAAGGAGAGATAAGAAAGGCTTCCTCAGTGATCAATGCAAAGAAATAGAGGAACAATAGGATGGGAAAGGCTAGAGATCTCTTCAAGAAAATTAGAGATACTAAGGGAATATTTCATGCAAAGATGGCCACATAAAGGACAGAAATGGTATGGACTTAGCAGAATCAGAAGATATTAACAAGAGGTGGCAAGGATACACAGAACTGTACAAAAAAAAAAAAAAAGATCTTCATGACCCAGATAATCACGATGGTGTGATCACTCACCTAGAGCCAGACATTTTGGAATGTGAAGTCAAGTGGGCCTTAGGAAGCATCACTATGAACAAAGCTAGTGGAGGTGATGGGATTCCAGTTGAGATATTTCAAATCCTCAAAGATGATGTAGTGAAAGTGCTGCACTCAATATGCCAGCAAATTTGGAAAACTCATCAGTGGCCACAGAATTGGAAAAGCTGTTTTCATTCTAATCCCAAAGAAAGGCATGCCAAAGAATGCTCAAACGACTGCACAATTGCACTCATCTCACACGCTAGTAAAGTAATGCTCAAAATTCTCCAAGCTAGGCTTCAATAATACATAAATCCTGAACTTCCAGATGTTCAAGCTGGATTTTAAAAAGGAAGAGGAAGCAGAGATCAAAATGCCAACACCCACTCGATCATCAAAAAAGCAGGAGAGTTCCAGAAAAACATCTACTTCTGCTTTATTGACTATGCCAAAACCTTTGATTGTGTGGATCACAACAAACTGAAAAATTCTTAAAAAGATGGGAATACCTGACTAATTCACCTGCCTCCTGAGGAATCTGTATGCAGGTCAAGAAAGTAACAGTTAGAACTGAAAATGAAAAAACAGACTGGTTCCAAACTGGGAAAGGAATGTGTCAAGTTTGTATATTGTCACTCTGCTTATTTAACTAATATGCAGAGTATATCATGTGAAATGCTGGGATGGATGAAGCACAAGATGGAATCAAGATTTTTGGGAGAAATACCAGTAACCTCAGATATGCAGATGACACCACCCTTATAGCAGAAAGAGAAGAACTAAAGAGCCTCTTGATGAAAGTGAAAGAGTGAAAAATTTGGCTTAGAACTCAACATTCAAAAAACAAAGATCATGGCATCTGGCCCCATCCCTTCATGGCAAATAGATTGGGAAACAATGTAATCAGTGAAAGACTATTTTTTGGGGCACCAAATTCACTGCAGAGAGTGACTGCAGCCATAAATTTAAAAGACACTTGTTCCTTTGAAGAAAAGCTATGACCAACCTGGACAGCATGCTAAAAAGCAGAGACATTACTTTTTCAACAAAGGTTCATAAAGTAAAAGCTATATTTTTTCCAGTAGTCATGTATGGATGTGAGAGTTGGACTATAAAGAAAGCTGAGCACTGAAGAATTGATGCCTTGGTGGCATTGGTGAAGACTACTGAGAGTCCCTTGGATGGCAAGGAGATCCAACCAGTCCATCCTAAAGGAAATCAGTCTTGAATATTCATTGGAAAGCCTGATGTTGAAGCTGAAACTCTAATACTTTGGCTACTTTATGTGAAAAACTGACTCATTGGAAAAGACCCTGGTGCTGAGATAGATTGAAAGTGGGAGGAGAAGGGGAAGACAGAGGATGAGATGGTTGGATGGTATCACCGACTTTATGGACACGAGTTTGAGAAAGCTTCAGGAGTTGGTGATGGAAAGGGAAGCCTAGCATGCTGCATTCCATGGAGTCGCAAAGAGTCAAATACAACTGAGAGACTGAATTGAACTGAAATAATCAAACATTTTGAGAGATGAGAAATCCCTAGATATCTATTCGTCGATCCAGTAGCTATGATTGTCAGGTTAAAAACTCAACCCCTAAAAGATTCCTAAGTTTCTTTTCAATGCTAGTATTCTATAATTATGAGATGAGTGATAAATACTTTGAACTACACATGTTTACAGCTGAATTCCTAGCCCTTACTCCCCCAAACAGACTGATCTGCTCATTTCTCTTATTATTAGTAAACTCTACTCAAGCCAGGCATTTAGAATCAACCTACCCTCCTTCTCTCCTGCCTCCTCTTCAAACTTCCAAGAAATCTTCATGTCCCTGCCTTCAAAACATGCCCTGAATCTGAGCCGTTCTCATCACCTCCACTGATAGCATCTTGGTCAAACTATTAACATTTTTGCCAAAAATATTGCAAAATCCTTCAAATTGGTCTACACATTTCTTCCTCTATAGTTTATTTTCGATGTAGCAGTTGCTATTGTTGTCTACAAAAATAAGAAGGGAATTCATGTAACTCTTATTCTTAAAAAAAAAAGCTACAAATTTGCTCATTTATTTTAAGTTAAAGTCAAAGTCTGCAGTGGCTCTAATGTCCTTCACAAGCAGGCCCTCCATTACCTACAGATCCTTACCTTCTAGGACTCACTCCTCCTTTATTTATGTTTCAACCTCATTAGACTTTCTCAGTTTCTTAAGAATAGCAGCCCCAGCTCAGCATCAGATAAATTGGATCTATCTGTTCCCTGGTGTGAACATTATTCCTCAGATATTTGCAAGACTCACAATCTCATCTCCTTTAAGTTTCTATCAAATGCCACTTTCTGGCATTTCTGCCCATTCTCATCAATCTGCTTTAAATTTTATATCCCCTTCACACCAAAAATCCCCATCCTTCTTATTCTGTTCAGATCCTGCTCTTTTTACCAAGACATAGATTCTGAGGCTGGTAAAGATTGAAAGCCAAAAGGAGAAGGGGACAGCAGAGGTTGAAATAGTTACATAACATCATTGACTCAATGAACATGGATTTAAGGAAACTCTGGGAGATAGTGGAGGACATGGGAGTCTGGAGTGCTGCAGTCCACGAGGTCACTTACAGTTAGAGTCAATCAGTGACTGGCCAACAACTGCAATCCTCCCCTTTTGTTTAAGTTTATTGTCTGTCTTTCTCCACGTGAATGTAACAACACAGGTCAAAAAGACTTCTCTGTTTTGTTTACTGCTGTATTCCAAAGTATAGAACAGTTCTTGGCATCTAATTGTCACTTAATAAATATTTCTAAAATTAATTAATGGTTAATTACCTTTATAATTTGAAGATGTGTCCTTTCTAACCTTGCTCAAACTCCCCAGGACACATTTTCCCTCAAGTGGTCAGTGTATTATGTCACTAATGAAAAGGAAGAGTAACTAAAGAGAAGATTCATAACCATCAGATGGATTAAATAATTTCTGAATTTGAGATGAATTGCAACTAAAGAGTGAATAAAATAAGCAACAAAGAAAATATCAGAGCCAGTCCTGTTGAATCTCCCATAAAAAAGGACTTCTCAGGTCATGTGATCCCTGAAGCTGCTCTGTCCCTTTCTCCCTTCACTGGAGCACTTAAAATTTGAGGGAAGACTGCCTTCTCCTAGCACCAGAAAATGAGGACCAAGAAGGAAAATATCACACACTAGCCGTTTGAACAGTACAGCATTATTAGAACCACTAGAGTCAAAAAAGCATGTCTTTTTTTGCCCTCTTATTTTCTCTACTGTGTACATGAATATATGAAGACCCAGCATAGCTACCAGACTGAATTAGAATTCTAAATGAGGGTTACATATAACATGAGTGAAATTCAAGTTAGAAGATGTGTGTGTGTGTGTGTGTGTGTGTGTGTGTGTGTTTGGCATAAGAATGAGCCCTTGAGAGCCAGACTAGACTATCTGAGGTCATAAGAAAGCCAGACCACTTAGCTGCCCCGACCCTAGTTGCTTACCCTTGATCAGGACGGACACTCCTGGAAGTGACACCCTTTGCCCTCTCCTCTGATGTTTTAGGGAGCTTTGTTAGATATGTGTCTCCTCAATAATCCTTTGGGGGCCTCTTCTACAGAGAAGCCCAGAAATGTGTGCCTCCCTCTCCAAAGACACAGTTAGAGCTCATTTGGAGCTGGGGATAACATTAATTAGTATATGATGAAATGAGGAGTATTTTATTAAAAGCCCACTCTCAAAATGAATATGTCAAATGCAGTCATACCTGTGGGTAATTGTGTGTGTGGGCTCCCCAGGTGGCACTAGTGGTAAAGAACCCGCCTGCCAATGCAGGAGACTTAAGAGATGTGGTTTCAGTCCCTGAGTTGGGAAGATTCCCTGGAGAGGGGCATGGCAACCGACAGTATTCTTGCCTGGAGCATCGCGTGGACATAGGGCTGCAGAGTTGGATATGACTGAAGTGACTTAGCACACACAGCATGTGTGTGATAACCAAAATTCTCCAAATTGTACTAATTCTGCAATATGGACTTTTCTAGTCCATATTATTTTGTGATTCATAGTGTTTTTTCCCTCTCCTGTGTTTCACTATCTGTCCAGGCTACACTTCCTTGTCTCATTCATCAGGAAACACTATCCATTCTTGGTGCTATGGATTGAATCACAACCCTCTAAAATTCATATATTGAAGAAGTAACCTCCAGTAATTTCAAATGTGATTGTATTTGGAGATAGAGATTTCATAAAGGAAATTCAGTTAAAATAAGATGGTTAGAATGAACCTTAATGCAATCTGACTGGTATCTTTATAAAAACAAACAAAAATAGAAACAGAAAAAGAGATACCAGGGATGCTTTTGCACACACACACACACACACAAATCCATGTGAGGACAAAGTAAGAAAGTGAGCATGTACCATCAAAGGAAAAAGACATCAGAACAAACCAACCATGCTGGCTCATTGATCCTGGCCTTTCAGCCTCAAGAGCTGTGAGAAATACATTTCAATTGTTTATGACACTCAGTCTCTGGTATTTTGATATGGCAGTCCTAACAAACTCTAAATCCTCTCTTGAATGTAAAGTTTTTGAAATATTTTTACCTCTCTAATTATCTATTTCTATTTCCTTCTCCATTTCTGTCTGTTTCATACAATAGCTCTCCCATGGCCCTTCACTCTTTTATTTTTTTGGAAAAATATTATTTTATTCGAAGCTTGCCACAACTCTAAATACAGTCATTCTTTCTTATATATGCTGTCAAGGAAATCTTTGCATCACAGCAAGCAAAAATATAAAAATCAGAAAAGAAAAATAAATTTATTTTGAATGACATTTTACAGTAGATATTGTACTTATGATCTCCCAACTAGCATTAACTCATAACAAATGAATAAGTACCTTTGGAATAAAACAATCTGTGTTTGCATTCTTTTTTCCTTACCTATGATTTACCTGATTGGAATCAAGAGATTTCAACTGTCTAAGCATGACAGTGATTGCATAGCCAATATTATTATTCTATATTAGAGATTATACTATTATACTTCCAATTAATGAATAAGCTGTTAATTGAAATGAAAAAAAAATTCTGAGGTATTATTCTATATTAGAGATTCTACTATTATACTTCCAATTAATGAATAAGCTGTCAATTGAAATGAAAAAAAAAAAAACTTCTGAGGATCCCAGTAATACTATAAACTCTGATCTGAGCTAGCATGCCTAGTACTTTTTCCAATTAGCCCAGACTGATTTATTTTAAAAGATATTCAAGAACATCAGTCAGTTCAGTTCAGTCGCTCAGTCATATCCAACTGTTTGCAACTCCCTGAACCACAGCACGCCAGACCTCCCTGCCATCACCAACTCCTGGAGTTCACCCAAGCCCATGTCCATTAAGTCGGTGATGCCATCCAACCATCTCATCCTCTATTGTCCCCTTCTCCTCCTGCCCTCAATCTTTCCCAGCATCAAGGACTTTTCAAAAGAGTCAGCTCTTCACATCAGGTGGTTAAAATATTGGACTTTCAGCTTCAACATCAGTCCCTCCAATGAACACCTGGGCCTGATCTGCTTTAGGATGGACTGGTTGGATCTCCTTGCAGTCCAAGGGACTCTCAAATGTCTTCTCCAACACCGCCATTCAAAAGCATCAATTCTTCAGTGCTCAGCTTTCTTTATAGTCCAACTCTCACATCCATATATGACCACTGGAAAAACCATAGCCTTGACTAGACAGACCTTTGTTGAGAAAGTAATGTGTCTACTTTTTAATATTTTGTCTAGGTTGGTCATGACTTTCCTTCCAAGAACATCAGTGCCAACTTAAAAAGACAAATTCAGGCTGGTATTTCTACATTATTCAGTGATTTTATCTTTTGCTTAATTTATTTATTTCCAAGATTTACAGGTTGTTATCAATAACATAGAAACTAACCTTCAAAAACCAATACAAGCAAAACAAACAAACAAATAAAAATATACTGTTTACCAAAGCCTTTGCTAAAGAAACTTTGCTCTATCTAACATTTTCTTCAAGGCTTCTTTAACATCTTTATTTCTTAAGCTATGGGTCAAGGGATTCAACCAGGGAATCACCACTGTGTAGAACATGGACCCCACTTTATCTCTCTCAGGGCATAGCTCATACTTGGCTAGGTGTAAATTAAGAGAATTGACCCATAGTACAAGGTGACAGCTGTCAGGTGAGAACCACAGCTGGAGAAGGCCTTCGAGCAGCCTTGGGTGGAGTGGGTCTTCAAGGTGGCAGCAATGATGAAGAGATAGGAGGCAAGGATAAGCATGGTGGGATTGATGATGCTGGAGGCAAGTATGAAATACAGGACAACTTGGTAGCTTTCGTTCACATCACAGGCCAACTTGACAAGGGGCGGGGGCAGGTCACAGAAGAAATCATCAATGACATTGTTCCCACAGAAGCTCAAGGTAAATGTTCGACTGGTGATGATGGTTGAGTTCACAAAGCCACTAATGTAGGAAGCTGCAACAAGACTGACACATAACCTTGGGGACATGGCCTGGGAATAAAGCAACGGGTTAGACATGACCACATAGCAGTCATAAGCCATGGCAGCCAACAGGTAGCACTCACTGTAGGCCTGTACAGCAGAGAAGAAGAACTGGGTTAAGCAGCTAGCAAAAGAAATGTGCTTGTCATCAGAGATGCAGGTCATCAGGATTTTGGGGACATAGACAGAAGCATACCAGAGATCCAGGAATGAAAGATTCCCAATGAAGAAATACATGGGTGTGTGGAGCTGAGAATCAGCACAGATCAGAGAAATCAGGGTGATGTTCCCTAAAAGACTGCTGATATAGATGATGAGGAAGATATAAAAGAGAACTCACTGTAACCACGGGTCTGTCATAAATCCTAAAGGTATGAATTCCTTCACCATGGTATATATTTTTTTTATCCACTGAGTTTAAGTTTTTGTTTCATTCCTTTCTGTAAAAAATTGATTAATATGTCATGATTTAAGGTATTGATGTTATCAGCTTCCCCATTATATGTCATTTTAGATTGTTTAAATACTCAATTGATGCATATATCATGTTTAAAAAAAAGTTTATGCTGAACTGGAAATTATTCCTGTTAGAAAACTTTGAAATTTCTCTATGCTGCTTTGAAAGATCAGATTATGAACATAATATAGTTTGTCACCATACATTTTAACCTAATCATCCTCCTTTTGAGAGATGGTGATTTGTTCATTGTCTTTTCTGTTTGCAGCTAGAGTGATTGGGAATCATGTAGAAGATATGAAAAAGGGAGTTTGCTTTTGAGTTCTTAAATACTTTGTCTATACTAGTGAATTACCTGAAGAAGCATACTTTTCTTAGTCTAGCCACATGTTGAAATAACCTTGGAAGTGCATTTATGCTAATTTCTTTGAAGGCAATACTTATAGTTTATTTAACTTTTTACCACAAAACCAAGAACACAGCTAAAAATAAAGTAAAAAAAACGATAATAAAATGTATAACTTGAATAATACAGTAGGTTTACTTAGATAGCAGGAATTTGAGACCGTATCTATGTATGTATGACATTCAAACGTATGCTGAAATGAAGTGAAAATATTAATCAATGGATAATTGTGTTCAAAATGTGCATTAATTTCCTATAGAAATAAGAATTAAAAACAAAAAACTAAACTTATCAAACTGAATGATTTGGGGGAATGTGGTAGGCAGAATACGGCCCATTAAGATGTTCAAGTTCCTTTTCTTAAAGTTTAGCAGATTTACATCATTACATTAATTTCAGGTGTACAGCATAACGATTTAGCATTTTTACAGATTATACTCTATAGAAAACTATCACATGATGCTTGCTATGATTCTCTGTGCTATATGTTGCATCTTCAGTGCCTATCTGGTTTATACATAGTGATTTGTAGCTCTTACTCCCAAATCCCTCATTTGTCCCTTTACCTTCATGTCCCCATTGGTAGCCACTAGTTTTCTTCTTCTTTTTTTTTTTTTTTTATTAGTTGGAGGCTAATTACTTTACAATATTGTAGTGGTTTTTGTCATAAATTGACATGAATCAGCCATGGATATACATGTATTCCCCTTCCCAATTCCCCCTCCCACCTCCCTCTCCACCCGACCCCTCTGGGTCTTCCCAGTGCACCAGGTCCGAGCACTTGTCTCATGCATCCAACCTGGGCTGGTGATCTGTTTCACTCTAGATAATATACATGTTTCGATGCTGTTCTCTTGAAACATCCCACCCTCGCCCTCTCCCACAGAGTCCAAAAGTCTGTTCTGTACATTTGTGTCTCTTTGTCCGTTTTGCATATAGGTTTATTGTTACCATCTTTATAAATTCCATATGTATGTGTTAGTATACTGTAATGGCCTTTATCTTTCTAGCTTACTTCACTCTGTATAATGGGCTCCAGTTTCATCCATCTCATCAGAACTGATTCAAATGAATTCTTTTTAATGGCTGAGTAATATTCCATGGTGTATATGTACCACAGCTTCCTTATCCATTTGTCTGCTGATGGGCGTCTAGGTTGCTTCCATGTCCTGGCTATGATAAACAATGCTGCGATGAACATTGGGGTGCACGTGTCTATTTCAGATCTGGTTTCCTCGGTGTGTATGCCCAGAAGTGGGATTGCTGGGTTATATGGAAGTTGTATTTCCAGTTTTTTAAGAAATCTCCGCACTGTTTTCCATAGTAGCTGTACTAGTTTGCATTCCCACCAACAGTGTAAGAGGGTTCCCTTTTCTCCACACCCTCTCCAGCATTTATTGCTTGTAGACTTTTGGATAGCAGCCATCCTGACTGGCGTGTAATGGTAACTCATTGTGGTTTTGATTTGCATTTCTCTGATAACGAGTGATGTTGAGCATCTTTTCATGTGTTTTCTAGCCATCTGTATGTCTTTCTTGGAGAAATGTCTGTTTAGTTCTTTGGCCCATTTTTGATTGGATCATTTATTTTTATGGAGTTGAGCTGGAGGAGTTGTTTGTATATTTTTGAGGTTAATCCTTTGTCTGTTGCTTCATTTGCTGTTATTTACTCCCAATCTGAGGGCTGTCTTTTCACCTTGCTTATAGTTTCCTTTATTGTGCAAAAGCTTTTAAGTTTCATTAGGTCCCATTTGTTTATTTTTGCTTTTGTTTCTAATATTCTGGGATGTGGGTCATAGAGGATCCTGCTATGATTTATGTCGGAGAGTGTTTTGCCTATGTTCTCCTCTAGGAGTTTTATAGTTTCTGGTCTTACATTTAGATCTTTAATCCATTTTGAGTTTATTTTGTGTATGGTGTTAGAAAGTGTTCTATTTTCATTCTTTTACAAGTGGTTGACCAGTTTTCCCAACACCACTTGTTAAAGAGGTTGTCTTTTTTCCATTGTATATCCTTGCCTCCTTTGTCGAAGATAAGGTGACCATAGGTTCGTGGATTTATCTCTGGGCTTTCCATTCTGTTCCATTGATCTATATTTCTGTCTTTGTGTCAATACCATGCTGTCTTGACGACTGTGGCTTTGTAGTATAGTCTGATGTCAGGCAGGTTGATTCCTCCAGTTCCATTCTTCTTTCTCAAGATTACTTTGGCTATTTGAGGTTTTTTGTATTTCCATA
Organism: Hydropotes inermis; assembly: GCA_020226075.1. Taxonomy (NCBI): domain Eukaryota; kingdom Metazoa; phylum Chordata; class Mammalia; order Artiodactyla; family Cervidae; genus Hydropotes; species Hydropotes inermis. Next base: position 58,502,536 of record CM035289.1, read on the forward strand.
CAAATTGTGAAATTATTTGTTTTAGTTCTGTGAAAAATACCATTGGTAGCTTGATAGGGATTGCATTGAATCTATAGATTGCTTTGGGTAGTATAGCCATTTTGACAATATTGATTCTTCCAATACATGAACATGGTATATTTCTCCATCTGTTTGTGTCCCCTTTGATTTCTTTCAGCAGTAATTTATAGTTTTCTATGTATAAGTCTTTTGTTTCTTTAGGTAGATATACTCCTAAGTATTTTATTCTTTTTGTTGCAATGGTGAATGGTATTGTTTCCTTAATTTCTCTTTCTGTTTTCTCATTGTTAGTGTATAGGAGTGCAAGAGATTTCTGTGTGTTAATTTTATATCCTGCAACTTTACTATATTCATTGATTAGCTCTAGTAATTTTCTGGTAGAGTCTTTAGGGTTTTCTATGTAGAAGATCATGTCATCTGCAAACAGCGAGAGTTTCACTTCTTCCTTTCCCATCTGGATTCCTTTTACTTCTTTTTCTGCCCTGATTGCTGTCACCAAAACTTCCAAAACTATGTTGAATAGGAGTGGTGAGAGTGGGCACCCTTGTCTTGTTCCTCATTTTAGGGGAAATGCTTTCAATTTTTCACCATTGAGGGTAATGCTTGCTGTGAGTTTGTCATATATAGCTTTTATTATGTTGAAGTATGTTCCTTCTATTCCTGATTTCTGGAGAGTTTTAATCATAAATGGATGTTGAATTTTGTCAAAGGCTTTTTCTGCATCTATTGAGATAATCGTATGGTTTTTATCTTTCAATTTGCTAATGTGGTGTATCACATTGATTGATTTGTGGATATTAAAGAATCCTTGCATTCCTGGGATAAAGCCCACTTGGTCATGGTGTATGATTTTTTTAATATGTTGTTGGATTCTGTTTGCTAGAATTTTGTTAAGGATTTTTGCATCTATGTTCATCAGTGATATTGGCCTATAGTTTTCTTTCTTTTTTTTTTTCTGGTTTTTATTTTATTTATTTATTTATTTATTTTTTATTTGTAATGAATTTTGTCATACATTGAAATGAAACGGCCATGGGTTTACATGTGTTCCCCATCCCGATCCCCCCTCCCACCTCCCTCCCCACCCGCTCCCTCCAGGTCTTCCTAGTGCACCAGGTCCGAGCGCTTCTCTCATGCATCCAACCTGGGCTGGTGATATGTGTCACCCTTGATAGTATACATGTTTCGATGCTGTTCTCTTGAAACATCCCACCCTCACCTTCTCCCACAGAGTCTAAAAGACTGTTCTATAAATCTTTGTCTCTTTTTCTGTTCTGCATATAGAGTTATCATTAACATCTTTCTAAATTCCATATAAATGTGTTAGTATATTGTAATGGTCTTTATCTTTCTGGCTTACTTCACTCTGTATAATGGGCTCCAGTTTAATCCATCTCATTAGAACTGATTCAAATGAATTCTTTTTAATGGCTGAGTAATATTCCATGGTGTATATGTACCACAGCTTCCTTATCCATTCGTCTGCTGATGGGCATCTAGGTTGCTTTCTTTTTTTGTGGCATCTTTGTCTGGTTTTGGAATTAGGGTGATGGTGACCTCATAGAATGAGTTTGGAAATTTACCTTCTTCTGCAGTTTTCTGGAAGAGTTTGAGTAAGATAGGTATTAGCTCTTCTCTGAATTTTTGGTAGAATTCAGCCATGAAGCCATCTGGTCCTGGGCTTTTGTTTGCTGGAAGATTTCTGATTACAGTTTCGATTCCTTGCTTGTGATGGGTTTGTTAAGATCTTCTATTTCTTCCTGGTTCAGTTTTGGAAAGTTATACTTCTCTAATAACTTGTCCGTTTCTTCCAAGTTGTCCATTTTATTGGCATAGAGCTGCTGGTAGTAGTCTCTTATGATCCTTTGTATTTCAGTGTTGTCCTTGATGATCTCTCCATTTTCATTTCTAATTTTGTTAATTTGGTTCTTCTCTCTTTGTTTCTTAATGAGTCTTGCTAATGGTTTGTCAATTTTGTTTATGTTTTCAAAAAAACAGCTTTAGCTTTTTGATTTTTGCTATGGTCTCTTTAGTTTCTTTTGCATTTATTTCTGCCCTAATTTTTAAGATTTCTTTCCTTCTACTAACCGTGGGGTTCTTCATTTCTTCCTTCTCTCTTTGCTTTAGGTGTAGAGTTAGGTTATTTGATTGATTTTTTTTTTTTTCTTGTTTCTTGAGGTAGGCCTGTAATGCTGTGAATCTTCCCCTTAGCACTGCTTTTAAAGTGTCCCCTAGGTTTTGGGTTGTTGTGTTTTCATTTTCATTCATTTCTATGCATATTTTGATTTCTTTTTTGATTTCTTCTATGATTTGTTGGTTATTCAGGAGCATGTTGTTTAGCCTTCATATGTTTGAATTTTTAATAACTTTTTTCCTGTAATTGAAATCTAATTTTATTGCACTGTGGTCAGAAAATATGACTGGAATGATTTCATTTTTTTTTGAATTTACCAAGACTAGATTTATGGCCCAGGATGTGATCTATTCTGGAGAAGGTTCCATGTGCACTTGAGAAAAAGGTGAAGTTGATTGTTTTTGGGTGAAATGTGCTATAGATGTCATTCAGGTCTAGCTGGTCCATTGTGTCCTTTAAAGTTTGTGTTTCCTTGTTAATTTTCTGTTTAGTTGATGTATCCATACGTGTGAATGGGGTATTAAAGTCTCTCAGTATTATTGTGTTACTATTAATTTCCTCTTTCATACTCATTAGCGTTTGCCTTACATATTGTGGTGCTCCTATGTTGGGTGCATATATATTTATAATTGTTATATCTTCTTCTTGGATTGATCCTTTGATCATTATGTAGTGTCCTTCTTTGTCTCTTTTCACAGCCTTTATTTGAAAGTCTATTTTATCTGATATGAGTATTGCGACTCCTGCTTTCTTTTGGTCTCCGTTTGTGTGAAATATTTTTTTCCCAGCCCTTCACTTTTAGTCTGTATGTGTCCCTTGTTTTGAAGTGGGTCTCTTGTAGACAGCATATATAGGGGTCTTGTTTTTGTATCCATTCAGCCAGTCTTTGTCTTTTGGTTGGGGCATTCAACCCATTTACATTTAGGGTAATTATTGATAGGTATGGTCCCTTTGCCATTTACTTTGCTGTTTGGGGTTCGTGTTTATACAACCTTTCTGTGTTTCCTGTCTAGAGAAAATCCTTTAGCATTTGTTGAAGAACTGGTTTGGTGGTGCTGAATTCTCTCAGCTTTTGCTTGTCTGTAAAGCTTTTGAGTTCTGTTTCATATCTGAATGAGATCCTTGCTGGGTACAGTAATCTTGGTTGTAGGTTATTCTCTTTCATTACTCTAAGTATGTCCTGCCATTCCCTTCTGGCCTGAAGGGTTTCTATTGATAGATCAGCTCTTATCCTTATGGGAATCCCTTTGTGTGTTATTTGTTTTTTCTCCCTTGCTGCTTTTAATAGTTGTTCTTTGTGTTTGATCTTTGTTAATTTGATTAATATGTGTCTTGGGGTGTTTCTCCTTGGGTTTATCCTGTTTGGGACTCTCTGGGTTTCTTGGACTTGGGTGGCTATTTCCTTCCCCATTTTAGGGAAGTTTTCTGCTATTATCTCCTCGAGTAACTTCTCATGGCCTTTCTTTTTGTCTTCTTCTTCTGGGACTCCTATGATTTGAATGTTGGGGCATTTCACATTGTCCCAGAGGTCCCTGAGGTTGTCCTCATTTCTTTTGATTCTTTTTTCTTTTTTCCTCTCTGCTTCATTTATTTCCACCATTTTATCTTCTACCTCACTTATCCTATCTTCTGTCTTCATTATTCTACTCATGGTTCCCTCAAGAGTGTTTTTGATCTCATTTATTGCATTATTCATTTTTAATTGACTCTTTTTTATTTCTTCCAGGTCCTTGTTAAACATTTCTTGCATCTTCTCAATATTTGTCTCCAGGCTATTTATTTGTAACTCTATTTTGTTTTCAATATTTTGGATCATTTTTATTACCATTATTCTAAATTCTTTTTCAGGTAGATTCCCTATTTCCTCCTCTTTTGTTTGACTTGATGGGCATTTTTCATGTTCCTTTACTTGTTGGGTATTTCTCTGCCTTTTCATCTTGTTTAGATTGCTGTGTCTGGGGTGGGCTTTCTGTATTCTGGTGGTCTGTGGTTCCTTTTTATTGTGGAGATTTTACCCAGTGGGTGGGGTTGGACGAGTGGCTTGTCAAGGTTTCCTGGTTAGGGAAGCTTGTGTCAGTGTTCTGGTGCATGGAAATGGATTTCTTCTCTCTGGAGTGTGATGGAGTGCCCAGTAATGCGTTTTGCAATGGGTCTATGTGTTAGGTGTGACTTTGGGCAGCCTGTATGTTGACACTTCGGTCTATGTTCCTGCGTTTCTAAAGAATTTGTGTGGTATGTCTTGTTCTGGAGCTTAGTGGCTCTTGGGTGGTGGTTGGTTTTGGTGTAGGTATGGAGGCTTTTGGATGGTCTCTTATTCCTTAATGTTCTGTGTAGTCAGGAGTTTTCTGGTTTTCTCAGGTTTTGGGCTTAAGTCTCTCACCTCTGGATTTCAGTTTTATTCTTTCAATAGTCTCAAGACTTCTCCAACTATACAGCACTAATAATAAAACTTCTAGGTTAATGGAGAAAAGATTCTCCACCGTGAGGGACAAGAAGAGAGGTTCACAGAGTTACATGAAGAATAGGAGAGGGAGGAAGGAGATAGAGGTGAGCAGGAGGAGAGAAGGGGGGACTCAAGAGGAGAGAGACTGATCTACGCAGTTATCTGTTCCCCAAGTGTTCTCCATAGCCCAGACACCCACAAAGATTCAGAGGTTTGGTTGGGAAGAGAAGGGGAAAGGAGGAAATAGAGGTGTTCTGAGGTAGAAAACAGAGAGTCAGAAGTGGGAGAGAGTAATCAACACACTCCTGAATAGAAATGGGAGCTGAATATTGGATTCTTAAATGTCCAAAATTTATAGCACATACTGAAAAACAAAGATTAAAAATCTAGCATAGAGGTTAGACTCTTTGAAATACAATATTTAAAAACAAAAACAAAAACACAAAATTCAGAAATATATATGAAGTTCAGTTTAAAAATAGGGCTTCTCTCTTTTTTTGCAAGGTTATAGTGAAATGAAAATGAAAGTTAAGGAATAATAGAGGAGTATTAGAGGACTTTAAAAGGAAATAGGAGAGAAAAACAAGAAAAAAAGAGAGAGAAGAAAGAAAAAGAAAGAAAAGAAAAAAAATTTTTTCCCTAATTAAAAAAATCATAAAAATATATGAAAATGAGTAATGGGGAGAGTAATAGGGAATTTTAAAAGAAAATAAAAGAGAAAAAATTAAAAAAAAGAAAAAAGGAAAGAATTTTTTTTTTTATTTCAACAAAAAATATACATATGTAGGAATTTCTCTGGAGCTGTTGAAGTCAGTGTAGGTTCAGTTTAATTTCAGATAGCTCCTTTTTCCAGCTTACACTTCTCGATATCTATAGGCCCCTTCCGGTGTAGTTGGTGTTACCTTCAGGGATTTTAATCTGTTGCACCGGTCCTTTCTGAATCGGTTCCCTTTGTTTATTTGGTTTCTGTTTGCCGCCTCTTCGGTGTCTAATTTCTGCCCTGGCATAGGTGGGCCGAGGTGATCTCTTATTTAGGTTTGCTAGTTCAGTTCATTCCTGCTACGGGGAGGGCGGGGCACTGCAGACAGATATCGCAGTGTGTGGGTAGCACTCCCTGTGTTCCAGCCACACTGGGTTTGCCCCATACAGTGGTGTCTGTGCTTTCCATGTCTACACTGCTCAGGCTCCCGGCTGCTCTATATGGAGCGGGCCCTGTGTTGAGTGCGGTTCCAGTTTTCGGGTACTCCACAAAAGCACAGATTCAGTTGCACCTGCGTTTTGTGCCTTCCCCGGCCTGAGCAGTTCAGGCAGCCAGAGGCTTGGGTGCACTCTCCCTGAATGCGGCGCGCCTTTTCCCTCTGCGGCGAGCAGTTTGGGCAGCCAGAGGCTTGGGTGCGCGCCTTTTCCCTCCGCGGCCCCAGCGGGCGCCGCTTGCACCTTGCGTTTGTTCAGAGTTGGCGAGAAGTTGGCCTCTAGCCGCGACCCTCCCGGCGGCGGATCCACTAGTTTGTTTCTTGTAGCTGTAAGTCTATTTCTGTTTTGCATATATACTCATCTGTATTACTATTAAAATTCTACATATGTGATGTCATACAGGATCTTACTTCACTTAGTATTTTCTAGATTAATCTACATTGTTGCGAACAGCAGAATTTCATTAATTTTTGTACCTAGCAACATTCTGTTGTGTACATACATATATTACATCTTTACCCATTCATCTGTTGATGGACACTTGCAATGCTTCCATGTCTTGTCTTTTATAGATAGTGCTGCTGGGATGCATGTATATTTTCAAATGAGTGTTTTACTAATTCCTGGTACATGTGGATGTACTTTATGGGGAAAGGATCATTAAGTTAAAAATCAAGAATTTTGAAATAACAAGGTTATCAGGGTGGGCCCTAAATCCAACCACAAATATCCTTATAGAAAGGAGGTAGAGGAAGGTTTGACTGGAGACCCCAGAGAAGGAACAGTGTGACCAGAGAAGCAGAGCTTGGAGTGATACAACCACAGGGAATGCCAGCAACCTCAGAAAGCCTAAGAGACAAGACAGAGATGTTCCACTAGAGCCTCTGGGTGGATTGTGACCCTGATTTTAACTCATTGCCATTGAGTTCTGAGCTCCAGAACTATGAGAGTATAAATTTTTGATGCTTTAGGCCACCACATTTATGATAATTTAATGCATGAACTTATGAAATTCAACCTCTAAAAATCTTATTTCCTTCAAAAGTAGAAGCATTGCTGTTGCCAGCAATAGGGGAAGAACTACCTTGGCTTGTTTATGGTACAACTTGCAAGAAGCATAACACCACATAGCACAATCAAAAAAGGGCTAAATTATGATTTTCAGGGTTCTGAACAGGCATGGATATATTTCTGCGATTGGATCCAAGACTTTCAAACCCTCTTATGTCCAAGAAAAAATAATACATATATTTTTAGGTGACGAGTACGTGCGTGTGTGTGCACGCATGTGCTTACTCAGTTGCATTTGACTCTTTGTGACCCCATGTACTGTAGTCTGCCAGGCTTCTCTGTCCATGGAATTTCACAGGCAAAAGTACTGTAATGCGTTGCCATCTCCTTCTCCAGGGGATCTTCCTGACCCAGGGATGGAACCAGAATCTCTTACATCTCCTGAATTGGCAGGCAGATTCTTTACCACTGCACCACCTGGGAAGCTTTAGGTGATGGACTTAAGCTAAAGAAGTATAAATAATTCCTCTCTTGGAACTGTATCTTTTTAATAAATGGAATCAATAATTTTTAAAGAAAACAATGCTACATTTATTATCAAAGTAGAATTTATTCAGAATAAGCAAATGAAGATTCTCTTAGAATTTCAAGAGTGTCGCGAGCTACGACCCTTTTTAACAAAGCATATTCCTGGAATCTGCTTAAGATCAAAAATCAAGAAATCCGGATTCTGATCTGGGTCAGTTGTCACCATTTTAAGTAAAATGATAACCTCTAAAACTATTTTCTCACTTACCTTCCTCAATTCAGTGAGACTTTAGTGAAAGTGTCACTCAGTCGTGTCTAACTCTTTGGGACCCCATGGACTATAGCCTGCCAGGCTCCTCTGTCCATGGAATTCTCCAGGCAAGAATACTGGTGTATGTTGTCATGCCCCCCTCCAGAGGATCTTCCCAGCCCAGGGATCAAACCTTCATCTTCTGCATTGCAGGCAGATTCTTTACCACTGAGTTACCAGGGATGTTCTCATAATATATTACATAGTAGTCTTATATTACATAGTAGTCTTATATACAAAGATACACAAAAGAGAGATTTTTTGAGGTACCCTTACTTGACATTCATTCTTAGACTTAAAGTTGGCTGCATGCCTTGTTAGAACGGACACTCAGAAACTTTCTTCCCACAGAATATCTCTCCTCATCTCTCAAACATCTCTCATTATCAGGAGACCCATTTAAGAGGTAGATGGTTCTGGGGGTGGTTATTCAAAAGAAGCTGAGGTCTTTGTCATCTCCTAGTCTTCTCCATGGTTAATGTGTTTGCCATCTGTGTCATTCAGTTTGATGCTTTAATCAGGTAATTCTTCAGTTATAATTATAATAGTATAATATGATCCTGAAGAAATGTCTAAATATATTCATCTATATCTATCTATCTATCTATCTATCTATCTATCTATCTATAAATCTCAGATGTTAAAAAGTGAAATATTTATAGAACTATAAGTATAGATGGATATATTATATATGGAAATAGATATAAATATAGACAAAGATATAGATATACATAGAGCTAGTTTGATAGACATATAAAATTTTACTGTTTCTCTTAAACAGCTTCTATCCCATGAACTTCACAACATGGAAAAAGAAGCATTTCAAAGTCATGAAAATATTGACTGATATAAGTATTTCTATATTCTTACTAACATTGACCCCAAATCACTGCAGATGGTGATTCCAGCCATGAAATTAAAAGATGCTTACTCCTTGGAAGAAAAGTTATGACCAACCTATACAGCATATTAAAAAGCAGAGATATTACTTTCTCCACAAAGGTCCGTCTAGTCAAGGCTATGGTTTTTCCAGTAGTTATGTATGGGTGTGAGGGTTGAACTATAAAGAAAGCTGAACGCAGAAGAATTGATGCTTTTGAACTGTTGTGCTAGAGAAGACTCTTGAGAGTCCCTTGGACTGCAAGGAGATCCAACCAGTCCATCCTAAAGCAGATCAGGCCTGGGTGTTCATTGGGAGGACTGATTTTGAAGCTGAAACTCCAGTACTTTGGCCACATGATGCAAAGAGCTGACTCATTTGAAAAGACGCTGATGTTGGGAAAGATTGAGGGCAGGAGGAGTAGGGGACAACAGAGGATGGGATGGTTGGAAGGCATCACCAACTCAGTGGACATGGGTATGGGTAGGCTCTGGGAGTTTGTGGTGGACAGAGAGGCCTGGCATGCTGTGATTCATAGGGTTGCAGAGTCGGACACAACTGAGCAACTGAACTGAACTGAACCAACATTAAGGATGGATCAGTTTACTCCAAGATAAAAGGAGACATTGGGCCACATAGAACTACATGCAACTACTCAGGGTTTATGAGAATGAAAACACCCATCAAGTACACATCTAATTATCTCTTTCACTGAAAAGGAGATCAAGAATGAAAGAAAAGACATTTGAAGGCATTTGAGTCTGCCTGCAGTGTGGGAGACCGGGGTTTGATCCCATGGTTGAGAAGATCCCCTGGAGAAGGAAATGACAACTCACTCCAGTATTCTTGCCTGGAAAATCCCATAGATGGAGGAGCCTGGCAGGGTAGGGTCCATGGGATTGCAAAGAGTTGAACACAACTGAGCGACTTCACTTCTTTCTTTCAGCTTTCTTCATTAAATATAACTATAGGAATGAAAACCTTACTGTATTTTATGAATTGGAATTATATTATGATTTAATTATATTGAAAAGTGTTTTGTTTTTGCCCATACGGTGATTTACTGACCTTTTTTGTCTGGTCAATTCAACAAAGTACTTGCTTTATGAATTATAAATAGTTTCCTCATTTGAATTTCAACTAAACCCCAATTTTTTTCACATTACCTTAGAATAAAAAGTGCCTTCTATTCACTCCACTAGAATCCTGTTTCCAAAGGTAACAATACTGGGAGAAAATATAAGTCTGAGAATCCCTTTGAGATTTGCTGCTAAAAGCAAGAACATGTCACATGCTGTACTGGTACCAAGTGACCAATTATAATGCCAGTTATCTTTCTGGGATAAAGTAGGAAGAGCTCTCTCATCATGAATATAATTGGTCCAGTTAATCTGTAAAACCCTTTAGCTTTGTGACTTTCATTCATGCATTTGTGATAAAAGAGAATTTGGCAGAAAGGAATAGCTAAAAAATAGTCAGCACACAACAATTGCTCAAGAATTATTTGTAGTCCATAATGACGGAGGATGTGATGGCTGGATGGCATCACCAACACAATGGACACAAGTCTGGGCAAAATCCAGGAGATAGTGAAGGAAAGGGACGCCTGGCTGCTGCAGTCCATGGGGTAGCAAAGAGTTCCACATAACTGGCTACTGAACAACAATGATGATAATAAAATAGAGACCATACAGTATCTTTCTTTGCTTCCAAGTACAAGAGGTAATATCCAAGCAGAACTTAGAGGGAGAATACAAGGAATGCTCTTGAATACACCTGAGGAGTGGTGGGATTATGCAGATTTTCATAGCAAGATCTGAGAAGTTTGCCTGGAAGTTATACTAAGGGAGCTGAGCACAGGGTGAAGGAGCCTAGCTAGCTAGAAGAGGGTAAAAGGCTTGTTCATTTCTGTTTTCACTCCCTTTCCCTGTCAGTGTCACCTTAGAAACACTTCTTCATTTAATTAGCAATTGCATTCCAGTAGTTTTGCATTTGGTTACAGCTTGCAGCTTTTCCTACCTTGGTTAAAACAGCCTTAATTCAGCATATCAGAGACACAAAGCCTCAAATATATGGATTCATGTCAATGTATGGGAAAAACCACTACAATGTTGTAAAGGAATTAGCCTCCAATTAAAATAAATAAATAAATAAATAAGAAAAACTATAAGGGTCTCAAGATCTGCATGCTAATGTAAGAGAAAGTTTGATCCCTGCGTTGGGGAGATCCCCTGGAGGAGAGTATGGCAACCCACTCCAGTATTCTTGCATGGAGAACTTCATGGATAGGGGAGCCTGGCAGGCTATGGTCCATGGGACCTCTCTGTTAGTCTTTGTCTAACAAAGAATTAGACATGACCGAGGACACACATGCACACTGTCTGTAGACATTCCAAATTAAGAAAACAAAAACAAAAACAAAAGCAAAATCTTGCTGGAGATTGCTTTCATAATTTTATAACAGCTTATAATGATATTTTAAAAGTTTATAAATGGAATCACTTTTACTTCTACTTCCCCCACTGGAGGGGAGGGGCTTTTGTTTGCTGGCTTGTACAATATCTTATATCAAAATTCATGAGGACTGTTTACACGAAAACAGCAGGATTTGTCTGATTTTTTTTCTCAGAATTTTCTCCTATGTCTATTTTTTCCTTTCAGTTTTCAGTTTCTACACCTCTTGTTATACCTACTGCAATGCATTATCTCAAAAACACCCTCACCATCTGGCTGCCACCTGCTTCATGCTGAGACTACTGTGCTGTCACTAAACTTCTGGCTCCTGATTCCTCTTTCTTTGAATCCTTCCTCTTCACAGCTGCTCTAATAATTCTCTAGAATCTTGTGTCATATTTTCACTCCAGTGCTTTAAAATATATCACATTGTTTCTTCATTTCCTCCAGAATTGAAACAGGTATGGCTATGGGTAAGCTTAGGCTGTGTGCTTATTTTAGTTCTAGAGACTTCAGGAAGCATAAGGATAACACAAATGTGGGCGCATAACTGCGAATTTACACAGAGAACCAGAGCGCTTCCTTGGACAACACTCAACCTGTAAGACCCAAAATTCGGGCCTTCGTTCCAAGGAACGTTCCAAGGTCGCGTGTTCCAAAAACCACGCGACCCAATAAACCAGCCCAGCAGATGCAACACGCAAGAGGGTATATTGTCGGTTGAGCAAACGGGTGACTCTGATCTCCTGGGAGGCAGAGCACACCGAACAGCAAATTGGGCAAGCTTTTTATAGACAAAAACCATTCTATCAGCATATTACATACGGGTTACAAAGTGATTGGTTACATGTTTGCAAAGCAACCCCATTGGTACAAACTTTGCGGGCTTTTGTTTAAACTTAAAGCAATTCTATTGGTACAAACGGCGCGGGCTTTTGTTCAAACTTAGGCGCCCGTGGGCTTTTCAGCTCTCTCTCGGGCTTTTTACTGGGTGCATATTGATTGGCTGGCTCCAGGTCACCCAATGGGGGCGGGGAATCCCACCATTTCATGAAAACCAAAACCCAAGTCCCGGCTGCCTGCCAGCCCCAGCCCCGGCAGCCCCACATTCCCTCCTTTTTCTTTGTTATTAGTTTTAATCTTAAAACTTAGGGTTCCTGTTGTTCTAACATTTGATATTGCTGAGTGAGTACTAATCTGAGTAATGTGAGACTGTCTGAACTACTGACAGTCTACTCTTTATGAACTGTAACAATAGGTTTAGAATGCATGGTCCAATGGTAAGCAGAAGCAATAGTATTAGTAAGGGTCCCATAAGAGTAGAGATCAGGGTGGTCAACCAAGGTGATTGATTAAACCACCCTTCAAACCAATTTTGCTGTGCCTCCCTATCTCTTTGCCGCTGGCTTAGCCTGTCTCTTAACTTTGCCATAGAGTCTTTTACTATTCCAGCATGGTCGGCGTAAAAACAACATTCTTCTCCTAGGGCCGCACAGAGGCCTTTGTCTTTTAGGAATAATAGGTCTAATCCTCTCCTGTTCTGAAGCACTACTTCTGACAGGGAGGTAAGAGATTT
>CM035289.1:58522196-58602758 GCA_020226075.1 Hydropotes inermis
TGGCGGGGGGCTTCCATAGATGATTTCAAAAGGGGTAAGTCCATGTGAGCCGGGTGTGTTTCTGGCCCTATATAGGGCCAGCGGTAGGAGCCGAACCCAGTCTCTAGTGCCAGTCTCCAGCGTTAATTTGGTTAAGGTCTCTTTAATTGTTCTATTCATTCTTTCTACCTGTCCTGAGCTCTGGGGTCTGTAAGTGCAATGTAATTTCCAATCGATCCCCAATGATTTCACCATCTGACTTACCTGGGAGAAAAAGGCTGGACAGTTATCCCACCCAAGTACCTTAGGCAACCCAAATCAGGGAAAAATTTCTTCTAAGAGTTTCTTGACCATGACTTGAGCCGTTTCTTTTTTCGTGGGGTAGGCTTCTACCCATCCTGAGAAGGTGTCTATAAACACTAGCAGATATCTGTTATTATACATGCCTGGCTTGATTTCTGTGAAATCTATTTTCCAATGAATTCCGGGTCAGTGCCCTCTTGCCCGAACCCCTAGGGGAAGCCTCAGTCTGCCAGTATTTACCTTCGCGCATGCCTCGCAATCGCCCATAATTTGTTGTATCAATGAGTCTCTCTTAGGGATGTAATAGTCTATCTCATTTTTATCTAGGAGCTCAGTCATTTTTCTTTTTCTCAAATGGGTGAGCCTATGCAGGTGAGTCAAGAGTCTCTTAGCAGTGTCTTGGGGCATCACTGTCTTCCCTTGGTATGTCCATTTATCGTGGGCCTCATCATAATCTGCTCCAAGGTTTTGTACAATGTCTAAGTCCATATCATTATAAGTAAGTATCGAGTCTCTTTCTTTAGATGCCGATCCGCATGAGACGGCTAATATTTGAGGCCCCAATGCTGCTCTTTTGGCAGTTTCGTCTGCCAGGTGATTTCCCTGTGCAATTGGAGTGTTCCCTTTCTGATGGCCTGGGCAGTGGATTATACTTAGCTTTTTGGGCAGAAACAGGGCTTGTAACAGATCTATGATTTCATTTTTGTTTTTAATTTCTTTGCCTTCGGATGTTAATAGCCCCTTCCTCTGGTATATCTCACCGTGTACATGTGCTGTGGCGAAAGCATATCGGCTATCAGTATATGTTAGCTTTCTTACCTTCTGCTTCCTTGAGAGCTTGCGTGAGAGCGATGAGCTCGGCTCGTTGGGCAGAAGTTCCTGGAGGCAGCGCACTGGCCCAGACGACCTCTGTTCCGTCTACCACTGCAGCCCCGGTCACCTCTGCATCTGCCAAGGGCTGATCAGTGAGGTCCTCCCTGGTTCCATGCACTTCTGCCAAAATCTGTTGGCAGTCATGGCGTGTCTCTTCTTGGGGATCCAGGAGAAGTGTGGCAGGGTTGAGAGCGACAGCTGGGCCAAAACGCACTCGCTCCGGGTCCAGCAGCAGAGACTGATAGTGAGTCATTCGAGCATTTGAAAGCCAGCGATCAGGGGGCTGGCGGACTATAGTCTCTACAGCGTGGGGTGCTATTATCGTAAGAGGCTGGCCTAAAGTTAACTTATTCGAGTCTTTTGTAAGGGTGGCAATAGCCGCCACCATTCGCAGGCATGGTGACCATCCTGCAGCAACATTGTCCAGTTTCTTGGAAAGGTAGGCAATGGGCCTTTTCCATGGCCCCAGTCTCTGGGTCAGCACCCCTTTTGCAATTCCCTGCCTTTCGTCTACATAGAGCTCGAAAGGTTTAGTCACATCAGGAAGCCCCAAGGCTGGGGCGCTTAGGAGGGCCCTTTTTATCTTTTCAAAGGCATCCTGCTGGTCTCTTCCCCAGGTGAAGGGGGTATTTTGCTTGGTCAGGGGATAGAGGGGTGTCGCCATCTCGGCAAACCCAGGAATCCAGAGTCTACAGAACCCCACAGTCCCTAGGAATGCTCTCATTTGGCGGGGGTTTTTCGGGGGAGGTATTAGTGACACCGCTTGTTTTTGGGCTTCTGTCAGCCACCTCTGTCCATTTTCTAGTTGGTACCCCAAATAGGTTACTTTGGTCTGACAAATTTGGGCCTTTATGCTGAGGCGCGGTATCCCAGTCTCCCCAGGGTTTCTAGCAGGGCCCCCACTTTGGAGAGGAGGTCTCTCCCTAGTAAGGGGTATGGGCAGTCCGGAACATGTAGAAAAGAGTGGGTGACCTTACCAGAGGCCAGATGAACTTTCCGTTCAGTCGTCCATCAGCACAATTTTCCTCCAGTGGCCCCTTGCAGCCAAGCAGCTCTGGTACTCATGGGTCCTTTGGTCTTGGTCAGCACAGAGTGTTGAGCCCCTGTGTCTACCAAAAAGGTCACGGGTTGCCCCCCTACTTCCAATGTTATCCGGGGCTCAGGGGGAGGCTCCTGGCCCTGACTGTCCTAATCTTCATCTAGGGACAGGACTCTAGTGCTGGTCTTCCACGGGTCTCGAGGCCTCTTTGGGCAGTCTTTTACCCAGTGGCCCTTTTCTTTGCAGTAGGTGCATTGGTTGTGGTCCACTCTCAGCCGCCTGTTGTCTCCCAGCCTCTCTTTCTTTTCTGACTCTGATCTAGGCTGTACTACAGTGGCCAAAATCTTGCTTAATTCCCTGTTACGCTTTCTGTCTCGTTTTTCTTCTTTTTCTTCCTGTTCTCGTCTCAACCTGCCCTCTCTCTCTTCCTGCAACTTTCTGAGCCTTTCTTCTCTCTCTTCTGGAGTTTCTCTCTTATTGTAAATCTTTTCTGCCTCTCTCATTAGATCCTGTAAGCTATAATCCTGTAATCCTTCTAGCCTTTGTAACTTATTTCTAATGTCTGGAGCTGACTGTCCTATAAAGGCCATGGAGACATTTCCCCTATGTTCAGGGCTACTAGGATCAAAAGGGGTGTACATACGGTATGCCTCCATGAGCCTCTCAAGGAAAGCCTCCAGGGTCTCCTCCAGTCCCTGGGTCACTGCTCTTACCTGGGCCAAATTGGTAGGGCGTCTTCTGGCACCCTTGAGACCTGCAAGGGGGACCTGGCAATAGAGACGGAGCTGCTCCCTACCAGCAGGGGTGTTGTAGTCCCAGTCCGGTCGTGTCAGCGGGAAAGCTGCATTGATCTCGTTTGGGAGGAGGGTGGGGGCACCATTAGGCCTTGGGCACGCTCTTCCTGGCTTCTAGGATGACTCGCTGTCTCTCTTCTGTGGTCAGCAAGGCCTGTAAGAGCTGTTGACAGTCATCCCAAGTCAGTTGGTGGGTTAACAAGATGGATTCAATTAGTCCTGTGAGGGCTAATGGAGCTTTAGAGAAAGGAGGATTGTGGGTTTTCCAGTTATACAGGTCGGAGGCCGAGAATGGCCAGTACTGAACTTGGTTTCCTGGCCCTCCCACAGTTCTTAAAGGGAACGCCTGAGCTTTCCATTCTCCCATCTCTCCCTCCCTTTGATCCCTTCACAGGCGTAACCGGGAGGTGACAGGGGATGGGGTTCTTGTTCCCTCGTCGGCCACCGGACTGGTGGTGTCGGGGGAGCGGGCCTCGGTGGAGGCTGGTGGGGGGCCGGCTGGCAGTGGTGCCGGCCTTGGAGGGGCTTGATAGGGAGGGGGTTCTTCAGACAAAAGATCAATCAAGACCAGGTCCTCCGGCGGGAGGACTGGCTTTGGTCTGGCCTCTAATTTTTCTTTCTCTAAGAGGGGGTAGAGGGAGGACTGAGCTGGGGGAGCCGTGGGCACCATGGCAGTGGCCTTGGGGACCCTCGGTTTCGTTGTCACAAAGGGTGCCATCCAGGGCGGGGGGTCTAGTACCAGGCTCTCCCAAGTAATTACGTAGGGGACTTGGTCGGGGTGTCCGTGTGGTCCTGCATCAAACACTCGCTCTTTGACCTGTAAGATACAATCTATGTTAAAAGTGCCGTCCTGTGGCCATCCCACGTCAAGTGTTGGCCATTCAGAACTGCAAAGGGTTTGCCATTTCTTTCTTCTTACTTCTACCGATAGGTTGTTGGCTCGGTCTTTAACTTCTTTCCAATGTCCTAGAGTCAAACTTAGAGGGGTAGTTAGTCTTTGTCCCATGCTGGGAGGAAGGGGGAAACAAATACACCAAGAGACTCACGAAACAGACACACGAAATGCAGACCAGAAGCCGCACGGCACAGAATCGGCGCCAAATCGAAAGTAACAATTCAGACGGGAGCGGACACTGAAAGTGTCGCGCCCCCGGCAGGAAGACGGTCTGCTCGTCTCCAGCCACCCAAGTCACCCCTGGAGCGTCCTCCAGGGTTGAAATTCGGAAGCCTGTGGACCCGTCAGTCTGCTTCACGAATTCCTACTAAGCCCGTATGGGTACCGAAACAGAGTACAGACAGACAACAGATAACATAGATTTCAATGCCTGCCGGACTTACCTCCCGCTGGGGTTGGTATTGGGTCCGAGGCTTTCCCAATCCTGGACGAGCCCCCAAATGTAAGACCCAAAATTCGGGCCTTCGTTTGAAGGAGGAAAAACCGCGCGACCCAATAAACCAGCCCAGCAGATGCAACACGCAAGAGGGTATATTGTCGGTTGCGCAAACGGGTGACTCTGATCTCCTGGGAGGCAGAGCACACCGAACAGCAAATTGGGCAAGCTTTTTATAGACAAAAACCATTCTATCAGCATATTACATACGGGTTACAAAGTGATTGGTTACATGTTTGCAAAGCAACCCCATTGGTACAAACTTTGCGGGCTTTTGTTTAAACTTAAAGCAATTCTACTGGTACAAACGGCGCGGGCTTTTGTTCAAACTTAGGTGCCCGTGGGCTTTTCAGCTCTCTCGCGGGCTTTTTACTGGGTGCATATTGATTGGCTGGCTCCAGGTCTCCCAATGGGGGTGGGGAATCCCACCATTTCACGAAAACCAAAACCCAAGTCCCGGCTGCCTGCCAGCCCCAGCCCCAGCAGCCCCACAAACCTTGTAGTGAAAAAGAGATTATTTGTGCAAATTTGATCCAAGAGCATGGGAGCAGAGGTGATTTGCAGAACATTGTGGATAAAGTTTATTTTTATTCAGTCATAAGTGAGAGGGAAAGCTTGCTATCTGGATAAACCTGGATGGCATATTGCAAAGTGAAAGATCCATAAACAGAAAAAAATACTGCAGAATCTCACTTATGTGTTAAATCAAAACAGTAGAACACAAATTGTGGTTGCCAGGGACTGGGCAGTGTTGCAATTGGGAAGACTTTGGTCTAAGAGTACAGATTTTCAGTTTAAAGATCCAGAAGCTTTGGGGATTGAGTGTACAACATGAAGACTGTAATAAATAATAGTGTAAGTACACATGTAGCCCAGTGTTCATTGCA
The DNA here is from genome assembly GCA_020226075.1 of Hydropotes inermis. Taxonomy (NCBI): domain Eukaryota; kingdom Metazoa; phylum Chordata; class Mammalia; order Artiodactyla; family Cervidae; genus Hydropotes; species Hydropotes inermis. The sequence continues at coordinate 58,527,463 of CM035289.1, forward strand.
GCGCTATTTACAATAGCCAGGACATGAAAGCAACCTAGATGTTCATCAATAGATGAATGGGTAAAAAAGTTGTGGTACATATACACAATGGAATATTATTCAGCCACAAAAAATTAACATATTTGAGTCAGTTCTAGGGAGGTGAATGAACCTAGAGCCTGTTATACAGAGTGAAGTAAGCCAGAAAGGTAAAACAAGCATTGTATATTAATGCGCATGTATGGGCTCTAGAAAAATGGTACTGATGAACCTATGTGCTCAGACACTCAGCCATGTCCAACTTTTTGTGACTCCATGGACTGCAGTCTTCCAGGCTCGTCTGCAACTATGCAGGGGAGCAGTAGTGACGCAGGCATAGAGAATAGATTTGTGGACACAGTGAGAGAAGGAGAGGGTGGGACAAATTGAGAGAGGAGCATTGAAACATATACATTACCATATGTTAAATAGATAGCCAGTGGGAATTTGCTGTATGGCATCAGGAGCTCAACCCAGTACTCTGTGACAAGTCAAACGGGTGTGGGGCTCTGTGACAACCTAAAGGGATGGGGTGGGATGGTGTGAGGAGGCGTGATGGGGTGGGGAGGTGGAATGGTGTGGGGAAGTGAGAGGGAGGTGCAAGAGTAAGGGGACTTAGGTATATCTGTGGCTGCTTCATGTCCATTTATGGTAGAAACAAACAACACTGTAAAACAATCATCCTCCAATTAAAAATAAATTTTTAAAAAAGCACTGCAAAAAAAAAGTGTATCATATACATGAAACTTGCTAAGGGAATAAATCTTAAGTGCTCTCATCACTCATAAAGACTGTGCACTCTGTACAAGGTACTGACAAGGGATTCATCTCCAATATATACAAAGAACTCATGCAACTCAATATCAAAAAACAAATAATCAATCAAAAAATTGGCTGAAGGTCTAAGACACAAAGACGGCCAAGAGACACAGGAAAAGGTGTTCCGTATCACTAATTGCTCAGTTCAGTTCAGTTCAGTCGCTCAGTCATGTCCCACTAGTTGTGAACCCATGGACTGCTGCACATTAGGCCTCCCTGTCATCACCAACTCCTGAAGTTTACTTAAACTCATGTCCATTGAGTTGGTGGTACCATCCAACCATCTCATCCTCTGTTGTCCCCTTCTCTTCCTGCCTTCAGTCTTTCTCAGCATCAGGGTCTTTTCAAATGAGTCAGTTCTTTGCATCAGGTGACCAAAGTATTGCAGCTTCAGCTTCAACATCAGTGCTTCCAATGAACACCCAGGCCTGATCTGCTTTAGGATGGACTGGTTGGATCTCACTGCAGTCCACTGGACTCTCAAGAGTCTTCTCCAACACCACAGTTCAAAAGCATCAATTCTTCTGCACCCAGCTTTCTTTACAGCCCAGCTCTCACATTCATACAGGAGAAATGCAAATCAAAGCTACAATGAGGTGCCAATTTACACCAGTCAGAATGGCCATCATCAAAAAATCTACAAACAATAAATGCTGGAGAGGGTGTGGAGAAAAGGGAACTCTCATGCATTGTTGATGGGAATGTAAATTGATACAGACACTTGGAGAACAGTATGGTGATTCCTTAAAAAAAAATAAAAAAATAAAAATAGAATTACTACTACTGAACATAAAACCGAGAAAACCACGATTCAAAAAGACACATGTGCAAAGCACCATTAACACCAAGAACTCAGGATTCCCTCCACATCTGTCCTATACTCTCAATACTTAATAAAAAAAAAATGGTTACTATGGCAAGTGCTTGCTGAATTCATGGCACAGGGTTGAGAATTTTATGGATATTATCTCATTCAAACCTCAAACAATTCAAAGAGATAAAAACCTGCTTAGGGCAGTGGGAAACTTTCTTAAACCTCACATAACTAAAATAGAAAGTGGATAAGATATAAATTTCTCTAAGAAGTAAAATTGTTTTTAAAAACAGCAAATGCACAGGAACTGTGTTTAAGTATTCTATGAATAATCTGTAAAATAAGTTAAAATACATTAAGTGTTTAGAACCTTGTTTAAAATAGATAATATATAATTTTAGAATTAATATTAATATTGTTTGATCTCTTTATTTTGAACACTGAGGTGCTTTTTGTATCCTTTAAGTAAGATGGCATAAAATCTCAGAAATTGCAGCTTTTCTGGTAATGTGAAATTCCTATCTAATTCCATAAATTTTATCAAGTAGTGCTCTGACAAGAATGGTGAGACCAATAGGCATTGCTGTTTTTAAAAATCAAAAGCAAACAAACATGTAGTCCCTGCCTTCAAGAAAGACAACATAATCATGGAAATGTAATTGAAAGCAAATATTATAACACCTGGGTTCCCTAGTGGCTCAGTGGTGAAGAATCTGCCTGCCAATGCAGAAGACACGGGTTCAGTCTCTTGGTCAGAAGATACCCTCGAGGAGGAAATGGCAACTTACTCTAGTATTCTTGCCTGGACAATCCCATAGACAGAGGAGTCTGGCAAGCTATGGGGTAACAAAAGAATCAGACACAGCTGAGTGACTAAAAAACAACATTACAATACTCTATCTTTTGCAGGCAAATATAAATGGGAAAAAAATGTTAAAAGGAATTATCTTCTGTACTTTCCAATAATTATTTTCCTGAAATTAAACTTAACCTTAAAAAAAAAGTCTATTTAAAAAGATGGAAGGGGGTGATGTCTGAAAAGAAAGTTGAACCTGAAGCAGGTTAAACATAAAGGGGTAGCTTGAATGGAGTTTTCATTTTCCTTCTACATACTATAGGGATTTTGACTCTTTTTAGTAACAGACATGAATTAATATAACCTTCTAATAGAAATTTAAGAGAATTATTTCCTTCTATTTATAAACATGTTAAATACAATTAATGATATCATTTATGAATATTTTTTATTTTTCTATATTATTATTTATGTCCATATGTGTACAGTCAAAAAAACTCAGTACAACTTCAGCATAACAAAGAAAGATGCTTTTCTTGGAGAAATCTTGCCACCTTATGGTGTATAAGAATAATACTGTGCTTAAAGTATTCACACATGTGTTCAACAAGCACTGTCCTTTAGCCAGGCTCTGCTGCCCTAGTTACTTATAGAATCCATACCCTTCCAAGAGTCCATAATCTAGAATCTTAACTTTGTAGCATTATGCTGAATAATTTATATATATTTGCAGTTGTATATTACCCTGTCTCTTCTCTAAACCACAAAGCTCCAAGAACACTGGGTGATTTTTGCCCTGAGTTAGGTATGACTGAGCACACATGCAGGAAGTAAAACACAGTGTTTTGATGCACACACACACACACACACACACACACACACATATAGTGCAATGAGTACTATAGCCAAGCTAAATAGCACAGCCATCTTCTCACACCATCAGTATGTGTGTGTGTGTGTGTGTGTGTGTGTGTGTGTGTTGAGATCACCTGAGATCTACTCTCTTAGCAAGTTTCCAGCATAATATAATTACTAGCTATGATTACCATGCAGCACTTTGGATTTCTCAAACTTATTCACCCTACATAATTGAAGCTTCACACACTTTGACAAACATCTCTCTGTTTCCCACACCTCGCTGTCCCTGATGACTACTACTTTACTCACAATTTCCATGAAATTAACTTTTTTAGATTTCACATGTGAGTGGGATTATGCAGTATTTGTCTTTTTATACCTGGCTTAATTGCTTCAGATAATGTCCTCTGGGGACTTATCAGGTGGCACTAGTGATAAAGAATCCACTTGCAATACAGGAGACACAAAAGGTGTCGGTTCAATCTCTGGGTGGGGAAGATCCCCTGAAGGAGGAAACAGCAACCCACTCCAGTATTCTTGTCTGGGAAATCCCATGGACAGAAGGGCCTGGTGGGCTACAGTTGATGGGGTCTCAATGAGTTGGATACAATTGTGCTCAGATTGAGCACAATATCCTCCAGATTCACCCATGTTGTTGCAAAACACTGGACTTCCTTCATTTTTAAATTATAGGTATAGGTATAGATATATCACAATTTATTTATCCATTCATTCAGTTCATTTCAGTTCATTTCAGTTCAGTCACTCAGTCATGTCCGACTCCTTGTGACCCCATGCCCGGCCTCCCTGTCCATCACCAACTCCCGGAGTTTACTCAAACTCATGTCCATTCAGTTGGTCATGCCATCCAGCTATCTCATCCTCTGTCATCCCCTTCTCCTCCTGCCCTCAGTCTTTCCCAGCATCAGGGTCTTTTCAAATGAGTCAGCTCTCTGCCTCAGGTAGCCAAAGTACTGGAGTTTCAGCTTCAGCATCAGTCCCTCCAATGAACACCCAGGACTGATCTTCTTTAGGATGGACTGGTTGGATCTCCTTGAAGTCCAAGAGACTCTCAAGAGTCTTCTCCAACACCACAGTTCAAAAGCATCAATTCTTCTGCACTCAGATTTCTTTATAGTCCAGCTCTCACATCCATACATGACTACTGGAAAAACCATAGCCTTGACTAGATGGACCTTTGTTGGCAAAGTAATCTCTGCTTTTTAATATGCTGTCTAGGTTGCTCATCTTTCCTTCCAAGGAGCAAGTGTCTTTGAATTTCGTGGCTGCAATCACCATCTGCAGTGATTTTGGAGCCCAGTAAAATAAAGTCAGCCACTGTTTCCCCATCTATTTGCCATGAAGTTCATCCATTTGTTCATCAATGGAGATTTAGAATATCCAATGTACTGCTTTCATTTTCTTTGGATATATAAATCATAAATGAAATTACTGAATCATATGGTAGTTATGTTTTTAGAGAAACCTCCAAACTCTGTTCCATAAAGCCTATGGCAATTTTCCTTCCCCCAAATGCATGAGGGTCCTTTTTCTCTACATCTTTGACTACACGTGTTACTTTTGTCTTTTTGACAATAGTCATTCCAACAAGTATGTGTCGATACCTCATTATGGTTTTAATTTGCACTTTCCTGATGACTAGTGATGTGGAGTATATTTTTATATACCTATTGGTCATTTGTATGTCTTCCTTGGGAAAAAAAATTGCCTGTTCAAGTCCTTTGTCCATTTTTTAAAATCAACTTCTTTGATAATTTTTACTACTAGGATGTTTGAGATCCTTACATGTTTTGGACATTAACTCCTTATCAGATCGATGATTTTCAAATATTTTTCCAAACACAAGTTGTCTTTTCATTATGATGATAGTTCTATTTGCTGTACAGAAGCATTTTGATATAATACACTTGTATATTTTTGCTTTTTATTTCTGGGCTTTTGGTGCCACATTCAAAAAATCATTCCCAATGTCAGGATATTTCCCTCTATGTTTTCTTCTAGTTTTTATGGTATAAAGTATTACATTTAAGTTTCTCACCTATTTTGGGTTGACTATTACATGTGCTGTAACAGCAGGGTTCCACCCATATTTCTCTTTTGCATAATTACTCATGGCTTTTTATTGCAACCCTCTCACTTTTATCTTAAACCTTAGCATTACTATGCCTTGTAATACTTATTAAAATTTATTTCATCAATTCAGGACCTCCCCCTAAGCTGGTATAATGCTTGCTCCATCACATATTTGCTACTAGTGTATTTGTGTGTGTATACAGTATATACATATACAAAGTTTACATGCATTGAAAATATATAAAATATATTTGCATATATTTCCTATATCCATTCAGCAGATTATAACAATCAACTATCTCTAAGACAAAAGATTCAATTTTTTTTTATAAAAATTTGTCCAAAAAAGAAAGCAAAGTTGATTTAGTTGAGAGCAAGTGTCATTATTTCCCTGAGTGCTCAGGAGAGCAAGTGTCATTATTTCCCTGAGTGCTCAGGACTATTTCCTTCCCCTTACTGCCTCTGTCAAAAAGTACCAGGATGTTCAGACTTTCTTTTTAAAAATTCTCCTTTACTTCTCTATCACATATTTCTAAAATTCCACAAGAATATGGTTGTCTTTTTAAATAGAATGTCCTTTGGGAATAGTCATGAGTTAATCATAAAATGTTTTATGTTCTCTTTCACTGTGATTAGTTATTTGAATTTTCTTCCCTTGCCTCCTTGCTTCTTTCCTCTGTGTTTTATAAGTATCATGGGACCCTACAATGAGTAACCACCTAGTCATCAGGAGGGCCAGTTTCTTAATTTTGCACTTTTACCTTGATAACCTTAAGCCAATCGATTCTTCCTTTATTAGTTCCTTCATCCCAGATTATTGTTAAGGTAGTTTTCACTTCTAACATTTCTGGGGTTCAAAAAAACAAAAAAACTGAATGAGTTTCAAGCCTGGGCAATCAGTAGTTAAATCTTCAGAGAAGCTATTACAGCAAAAACTAACTTAAGTTTTTCATGTCAATGTGAGACTTAAACTCTAAGACCCAACATTTTTACTGATCTTTCTAACAAGATGCTTTGGGCATTATTAAGATTGATTGAGTGTTCAGCGATGGGTGATTAATAACCTTGAAAGAAATTATGTGCCTCACTCCTAAACAAGTTTCAGAGGAACTAATTAATGAAGGCAGTTTTAAATAAGAAAACTTCCTGGGTGATAATTGCTGTTCAACTCTGAAATGTAGCTCTTGAGGCCTGATACAATGAGGCAGCAAAGAATTGACCCTGGGGAATCACAATGCTTTTGTAAATTAACATAAAGTGCATAAATAGCACTGTAAGTTTATTGATTGTTATCCTGATTTCTTAAAGTTAGATTGTTTACCCTACAAAACAAACAAAAGAAAAATTTATTCCCATTTAGCAAAAACTGGCAAATCCAGAATATTAAATTACTTTATAAAAATCAGAAACTATAGGAAAGGCTGTAATTCAAACTCTTTGCAAGTTGAAGAACTTGGGTCCTAGTCTTCAAAGGCTACATATTTTGTTATTCTCATTACATGACATTATAGAAAAGGCAGAAATATATAGACAGAAAAAGATCAGTGATTGTCAGGGGTTTGGAGGAGGGTAGATACATAAAGTAGGTGAAGCACTGGAGATGTTGCACTAGGAAAATTAATTAAAAAGTGTATGGGATTCCTCTATATTATTTCTTACTGTTACATGTGTCTCTACAATTATCTCAAAATAAAAACACAAACAAAAGAGTGTGTGTACTGCAGGAGGACACTTTTTGGTTGGAACACCAGCTCTTGATCTTGAGCAACTTATTTAAAACCCCTGAGTTTCTGTTTCTTCAAGTGTAACAGCAAGTTAGTGGTACCCAAGTTAAGGGATTAAATAAGACAGTGTATATAATATGCCTAGAAGATAAGATGTGCTCAATAAATATTAATTCTCACTCTTGCTTAACTATCACTATTATTCTCACCCAGGCTATTGTACTAGCTCCTACCAGGTTGCATCACCTTAGACACTCTGACCATCCTACACAAAGCCACCTTTCCAACAGGATAGCCCTAATATGATAAAAATTAGCCTCTTTCTAGAGAATAATGTTCCAACTCACTACACCAATTAGATAATAATATGACTCCATCTATTTTTCTATTCATATCCCATACCACTCAACTTTACCATTCCCATAATCTCAGCTAAATGTGACCCCTTATTTGTCACATCACCAGGCCCCTCCTTGGATCATTCTCCTCACCTGCTATTCCTCTCATCACAGCTAGACATCCAAATCCTACCTTCAGTTCCAGTCTCAAAGGTCACTTCCTCCACAGTGATTATTTACTGCCTTATCTAATACACAGTGAATATTCCTTCCTTCTTTCCTTCCTTCTTTTGAGTCTTCATCAAACCCTGTGTTTCCTTCCTATGACTACTAACAATTCTGTCATAAATTGTAGTCATTATATATTAGCCATGCTTTATTCGCTTGGAACTTTCCTAAGGATAGAGACTATATTTTTCTGGTTATTTTTATTAATAGCAACAATAAAGGCCAACAAACTGTAGAATTTTAACTTTTGTAAGTAATCGCTATTTTGTTGCTCAGAAATTCTTGTAATTCTATTTTATAAATGTGAAAATGAAGCCCTCCTAGGAGCAAGGTAGCTTCTGGAGATTAAAGAAAAAATTAATGAAAATTAATTAAAATAATTAAAGTTCAGTCTGGTACTCTTCCCTTTGACTTCCTACCCAGTAAATTTCCCAGACCAATATCTTCTTAAACTTACCTGTACAAGATCACCAGTCCTGTATTGTCAGTGCTGTCAACAGTCCATATGCTCTCAGGCTTCCCACATAAACACTTACACATTTGCCAGAGTATTAGTTTCATCTCAATTTTACAAGAAAAATTATGGAAAAATTATAGTCATTTAACTTCCCCAGTTCCATCTTCTATTCCCATTTGTTTTTTTCTTTTTCCCAACAAAGGGTTTACAAGCCCAGAATCTCCTAAAAGTCCTTAGAAGTACCTCATCAAGGGAAAAATCCATGCCACAGGGGCCTCAAGTTTAAAACCAGGTAAATCAAAGTATGAAATGAGAATGGTGAATGTGTCTTTTATACCAAGAAATAGTAAATTAAAAATTGGAAGTCTATAAATTGACAAGGGAATGCTTAAAGCATTGTTATTGACTGGTACTGAATAATAAATATGTTAGACAGGCTTATTTTCAGATCCCAATCTCAATTAAAAATAAATAAAAGGAGATTTACTATCATTAAAAGGACAATAAAGAATTAAATGGACATTCTTAAGGGTATTCTAGGATCCTTTTTAAGTAGATGTTATAGAAACATACTCATTATAAAAAGTTTAAACAACACAGAAACATAGAAAATTGTTTTCAATGATCTGATCACACAAATATAACTGCTATTGTTAGATGAAACAATCTTCCTTGTTTTAAACCTTTGTCCCCTGTTCAGTGTTTTGAAAACATCTGTATAACATTTTATTTTTACTACATATTTAGCCAGAGAATAATATCTTCATGGTTTATAAACACTTGTTTAAGACTGGTAATAGCTTAAAAATAATTTCATATATAGGACACAATGCTACAGTTCAGTGGGCTTTAATAGTCAACAGAAAAAAATGATTATTTTAGTAGTTGATCATTCCATCTGTAGCTATGTGCATCTGGGCCCAAAGCTTATACTTTAAAGGATGACATTCATAAAAAAAAAATTAAATCATTTTGAGGCTCTCATTTTTTAATTTTTGTTTTTTTTTTAGAGAAAAGGTAGAGACCTGGATACTTCTTTAAGGCAGACTATACACCCTTATTCTGTACAAATCCTATCAACTTAAAAAAAACATAGTAAAATAACATAAACATATATAAAATTGTCATTTTAACCAGTCAATGTATAAATGACATTATACATAATTGACAATGTATAAGTGACATTAAGTAAATAATACCACCATACAACAATTACTGCCATCCAACTCCAGAATTATTTTTTCATCAATTGAAACTAAAACCTGTACCTATCCTTACTGTCCCCTCCCCTACTTGCTGGTGACCACTATTCTATTTTCCATCTCTGTGAATTTGATTACTCTTAGCTTCCCAGGTGATGCTAGTTGTAAAGAACTCACCTGCCAATGCAGGAGATATAAGAGATGTGGGTTTGATTCCTGGGTTGGGAAGATCCCCTGGAGAAGGAAATGGCATCCCACTCTAGTATTCTTGCCTGGAGGATCCCATGGACAGAGGAGCCTGGTGGACGACAGTCCATAGGGTTGCACAGAGTCAGACACAACTGAAGTGACTTTGCACAAGTACTTCACCTAAGTGGACTCATACAATATTTGTCCTTTTGTGATTGGCTTATTTCACTTAGCTGAATATTTTAAATTTCATTCATGTTGTAGCATGTATCAAAATTCCATTCCTTTATAAGGCTGAATAATATTCCACAATATGGATATCCACCTGCAATTCAGGAGACCCTGGTTTGATTCTTGGGTCAGAAAATGCCCTGGAGAAGGGAAAGGCTACCCACTCCAGTATTTTGGGGCTCCCTTGTTTCTCAGCTGGTAAAGAATCCGCCTGCAATGTGGGAGACCTGGGTTCAATCCCTGAGTTGGGAGGATCCCTTGGAGAAGGGAAAGGTTACTCACTCCAGTATTCTGGCCTGGAGAATTCCATGAACTGTATAGTACATGCGGTCGCAAAGAGTTGGATACAACTGAGCGAATTTCACTTTCACATTCACTATATGGATGTATCACTTTGATTATCCATTTATGTGTCAATGGATATTTGGTTTTTTTCTTTTTCCACATTTTTGACTATGATGAATAGTCCAGCTATTGTCAGTAACCTTTCTAGCCATGCAAGGACAAAGTGAAGATTTTCTACTGAAATTAGGATGAATATGATAATATAAAATATAAGCTAGTTTATGAACATTCACTTAACAAATATTACTAAGCATCTACTCTGTAGCAGGCATTCTGCTATGGGCACAGTGCTGAATGAAAAGCTTTTCGATTAAAGTACAAAGTACAAGGTGCCTAGAAATATGGGGACAAAGATGGGGAGCTGGCCACACAGACCTGGCAGTCTCCTCAGGTACAATATGGAAGGCAGTTTGCAGAGGTGCTCTGATGGCCTGGCCCCCCAGGACCCCAGGGAGACTAACCCCCACATCCTCTGCTCGGTTCTCCGCTTTGCAATCATATGCTAATCTGGTTAATCCAGGAACCTGAACAACTGTCTCCACGGCCCCATTATGGATAAGGGCCATGGTACAGTGGGATAGGGCTGTGGAGAGGTAGTCAGGCAGGAAGGGGTGAATATTGTGTCTGGTGAAGTTTCCTGGCAGATACAGCTCCACCTGGGCTCCCAAATCTATCTTCACATTCATCAGAAACCTGTTCACCTTTAGCTGACTTGTCATTTTACTGACATCTAGGCTGCAACATGATTACCTAATACCATGTGAACATTCCACAGTTTAGAGATTCATTAGCTTTTGGAATACTCTATATGTGAACATGATATTGGATTTGAAATTCATTTGCATTGTAACAAGAAATCTCAACACTGTGTTTCTCAAAAGGAGAAAATGAAGGACAGTTTTAACATCTTTTCTTTAAATTTAATGTCAGGCCCTTTAAGTATCTGAATGAGGCAAAAATTAAATTTCAAATTATTATTATGGATAAAATTGATAGGGCTTCCCTGGTGACTCAGATGGTGAAGAATTTGCCTGCAATGCAAGAGAACTGTGTTCGAAACTTGGGTCAGGAAGATACCCTGGAGAAGGAAATGTCAACCCACTCCAATATTCTTGCCTGGGAAATCCCATGAACAGAGGAGCCTAGCAGGCTACAGTCCATGGGACCACAAAGAGTCTGACATGACAACAGGAACAAATAAGATAACTGATGAGAACTGACTACATAGCCCAGGAAACGTTACTCCATGCTCTGTGGTGAAATAAATGGGAAGAAAATAAAAAAATAAGAGATAATATGCATATGTAGAGCTGATTCACTCTGCTGTATAGCAAAAACTAGCACAACAGTGTAAAGCAACTATACTACAATAAAAAAATTAAATAATTTTTTTAATTTAGAAATTATTCTTCAGAAATTTTTCATTGTCATTTAAACAAAAAAACTGGGGTAAACTATTGGAAACAAACTCAAGTTTTCCATTAAAAAATTTGGAAAAAAATATTCATAATTTTTATATAAATTCAAATCACCTTTCTTATGAGTTTAAATTGTATTTGTTTCATTAAAATATGATATTTGGAAATGATATATCTCACTTAGATACTCCAGTCTTTCCCCAGTGTCTTCAGTGTGCTGAACAATTAACATGTTTCTTTATTTTACCATGACGTGAAATCCATTCAGCTCTATGATGACTAATTATATATGCAAATTTGGCTCGGTCACAATGCCCATCTATGGCCAAACATTATTCTAGATGATTCTGTGCAGGTGTTTTGGGATAAGAATAGCATTCAAATCAGTGAATTTTTAATCAGATTGCCCTCCAGCATGTGGGTGGGCCTCATCTAATCAGTTGAAGGCCTGAATAGCATAAAACACTGCTCTTTCCTGAACAAGAATCTGGTGGCAGACTCCTTTCAGACTTGAAATTTCAGCATTGGTTTTCAGCATTGATTTCAGCATTTGGTTTTGTGTCTTCAGCCTGATGGTTGGACTTGAACTATAACATCAACTGTTTCCTGAATCTCCACCCTACAGAATTTGTACTTGCCAGCCTCCATAGTATCATGACTTGATTACTTAAAATAAATGCCATTCTACTTATACACACACATCCTATTGATTCTGTTTCTCCGGAGGACCCTGACTAATACAAACACAAATGATAATAGCAAACAACTAGTGCTCCTTATGTAACAAGACACAATTCCAGTCACTTCACAAAAATTAACTATGTAACTATTATTATTATTTTCACTCTATAAGTGGTTGCAGAAACTCAGAGATATTAAGTAACTTGCCCAGGTTCATACAGCTATTAAGTATAAAAGTAAGAATATAAACCCAGTTCTGTTTTAATGTATATGATTTAATTAATATGTACTAATAATATACTTCTCTATATCTGACTAAGAACAGCACTTTTCAAAGTGCAATTTAAGCTCTATTAATGGTAGTAAAATCACTGTGGATGGAGACTGCAGCCATCAAATTAAAAGAGGCTTGCTCCTTGGAAGAAAAGCTATGACAAACCTAGATAGTATATTAAAAAGCAGAAACATCACTTTGCCTACAAATGTTCAAAGAGTCAAAGCTATGGTTTTTCTAGTAGCCATGTACAGATGTGAGAGTTGGACCATAAAGAAGGCTGAGCACTGAAGAGTTTAATGCTTTTGAACTGTAATGCTGGAGAAGACTCTTGAGAGTCCCTCGGACTGCAAGGAGATTAAACCAGTCAATCCTAAAGGAAATCAACCCCAAATATTCATTGGAAGGATTGATACTAAAGCTGAAGCTCCAATACTTTGGCCACCAGATATGAAGAACTGACTTATTGGAAAAGACCCTGATGCTGGGAAAGATTGAGGGCAGGGGGATAAGGAGGTGACAGATAATGAGATGGTTGGATGGCATCACTGACTCAATGGACATGAGTTTGAGACAACTCCAGGAGATAGTGAAGGACAGGGAAGCTTGTCATGCTGCAGTCCATGGGGTCGCAAAGAGTCGGACACAAGTTGGTGACAGAACAGCAACAATGGGAATATTAATAACATCGGTTTGGTGGAACAGAATAGAATACAATTTTTTAAAGGAATAGTATAGAATAAAGCAGGAATGAAATTTCACAATATATGGTGAAATCTATCAGTTTTTTTTCTACAGTTATTTTAAGCTTAAAAAATGCACCACTACCTGCATGTATCTTTACTGGTATTACGTTATGCCTATGTTTACCCATCGTGATTTTTAAACCAAACCCCCACAAAATATCCATTAACTATATGTACCACATCATCTTTATGCATTCATCTATTTATGGGCAATTCAGTTCAGTTCAGTTGCTCAGTCGTATCTGACTCTTTGAGACCCCATGAACTGTAGCACTGTAGAACTGTTGCCAGGCCTCCCTGTCCATCACCAACTCCCGGAGTTTACCCAGGAGTAAAGAGTAAGCGTCTTTTAATTTCATGGCTGGAGTCAACATCTGCAGTGATTTTGGAGCCCCCCAAAATAAAGTCTGCCACTGTTTCTCCATCTCTTTACCGTGAAGTGGTTGGACCAGATCCCTATATCTTTGTTTTTTTAATATTGAGCTTTAAGCCAACTTTTTCACTCTCCTTTTTCACTTTCATCAAGAGGCTCTTTAGTTCTTCTTCATTTTCTGCATAAGGGTGTGGTCATCTGCATATCTGAGGTTATTGATATTTCCCTCAGAAATCTTGATTCCAGCTTGTGCTTCAACCAGCCAAGTGTTTCTCATGACGTACTCTGCATATAAGTTAAATAAGCAGGGTGACAATATACAGCCTTGATGTACTCCTTTTCCTACTTGGAACCAGTCTGTTGTTCCATGTCCTAACTGTTGCTTCCTGACCTGCATATAGATTTCTCAGGAGGCAGGTCAGGTGGTCTGGCATTCCCATCTCTTGAAGAATTTTCCACAGTTTATTGTGATCCACACAGTCAAAGGCTTTGGCATAGTCAGTAAAGCAGAAATAGATTTTTTTTTATGGAACTTTCTTGCTTTTTTGATGATCCAGCAAATGTTGGCAATTTGATGTCTGGTTTCTCTGCCTTTTCTAAAACCAGCTTGAACATCTTCAAGTTCATGATTTACATAGTGTTGAAGCCTGGCTTGGAGAATTTTGAGCATTACTTTACTAGTGTGTGAATTGAGTGCAATCTTGTGGTAGTTTGAGCACTCTTTGGCATTGCCTTTCTTTGGGATTGGAATGAAAATGGACCTTTACCAATCCTGTGGCCACTACTGAGTTTTCCAAATTTGCTAGCATATGGAGTGAGTGCAGCACTTTTACAGTTATCACATTTTAGGATTTGAAATAACTCAACTGGAATTCCATCACCTCCACTAGCTTTCTTTGTAGTGATGCTTCCTAAGGCTCACTTGACTTCGCATTCCAGGATGTCTGGCTCTAGGTGAGTGATCACACTATCATGATTATCTGGGTGGTGAAGATCTTTTTTGTACAGTTCTTCTTTGTATTCTTGCCACCTCTTCTTAATATTTTCTGCTTTTGTTAGGCCCGTGCCATTTCTGTTCTTTATTGAGCCCATCTTTGCATGAAATGTTCCCTTGGTATCTCTAATTTTCTTGAAGAGATCTCTAGTCTTTCCCATTCTGTTGTTTTCCTCTATTTCTTTGAACTGATCACTGAGGAAGGCTTTCTTATCTCTCCTTGTTATTCTTTGGAACTCTGCATTCAAATGGGTTTATCCTTCCTTTTCTCCTTTGCTTTTTGATTCCCATTTTTTCACAGATATTTATAAGGCCTCTTTAGACAGCCATTTTGTTTTTTTGCATTTCTTTTTCTTGGGGATGTTCTTGTGCCCTGTCTCTTGTACATTGTAATGAACCTCTGCCCATAGTTCTTCAGGCAGTCTATCGAATCTAGTCCCTGAAATCTATTTCTCACTTCCACTGTATTATTGTTAGGGATTTGGTTTAAGTCATACTTGAATAGTTTAGTGGGTTTCCCTACTTTCTTCCTTTTAAGTCTGAATTTTGCAATTAGGTTTTCATGATCTGAGCTACAGTCAGCTCCCTGTCTTGTTTTTGCTGATGGTATAGGGCTTCCCTATTTTTGTCTGCAAAGAGTATAATCAATATGATTCTGGGGTTGACTATCTGGTGATGTCAGTGTGTAGAGTCTTCTCTTGTGTTGCTTGCTATGACAGGTGTTTTCTCTTGTGAAAACACTATTGGCCTTTGCCTGCTTCATCTGTACTCCAAGTGCAAATTTGCCTATTACTCCAGGTATCTCTTGACTTCTTACTTTTCATTCTAGTCCCCTATACTGAGAAGGACATCTTTTTTTTTTTTTTTTTTTTTGATGTTAGGTCTAGGTCTTGTATGTATTCATAGACCCATTCAGCTTCTTTGGCATTAGTGGTTGGGGTATAGACTTGGATTACTGTGATACTGAATGATTTACCTTGGAAATGAACAGAGATCATTTTGTCATTTTTGTGATTGCCCCAAGTACTGCATTTCGGACTGTTTTGTTGACTGTGAGGGCTACTCCATTTCTTCTAAGGGATTATTGCCCATAGTAGTTGTTATAATGGTCATCTGAATTAAATTCGCCCATCCCAGTCCAATTAGTTTACTAATTCTTAAAATGCCAATGTTCATTCTTGCCATCTCCTGTTTGACCACTTCCAATTTGCCTTGTTTCATGAACCTAATATTCCAGGCTCCTTTGCAGTATTGTTCTTACAGCACTGGACTTTACTTCCATCACCACTCACATCCACAACTGGGTGTTCTTTCTGTTTTGTCTCCATTTCTTCATTCTTTCTGGAGTTATTTCTCCACTCTTCTCCAGTAGCATATCAGGCACCTACTGACCTGGGGAGTTTATCTTTCAGTGTCATATCTTTTTGCCTTTTCATACTGTTCCAAATTTGACTTTGGAGGACAGTGGGACTTGATTACAGAACTTACACAGGATTGGAGAAACAGACTCTTGGTGGGAACAAACAAAACCTTGCATGCACAAGGACCCAGGAGAAAAGAGCAGTGATCTCACAACCTTGATGTATTCCTTTCCCCATTTGGAACCAGTCTGTTGTTCCATGTAGAGTTCTGACTTTTGGTTCTTGACCTGCACACAGATTTCTCAGGAGGCAGGTAAAGTGGTCTTGTATTTTGATTTCTTGAAGAATTTTGCACAGTTTGTTGTGATCCACACAGCCCAAGGCTTTGGCATAGTCAATAAAGCAAGAGTAACTTTCTTGCTTTTTGTATTATTCAATGGATGTTTAGAGATTGATCTCTGGTTCCTCTGTGTTTTCTAAATCCAGCTTGAACATCCGGAAGCTCACAGTTCACGTACTGTTGAAGCCTGACTTGGAGAATTTTGAGGTGCATATGAAAGAAATTAATTTGGTGAGTCCAGAAAGCTTGCATCTTTCCATACACAGAATGCTAAATTTTTTAACTTGATACCTAATCTTTGATGTTCAGACTGTCTGCTCCATTTGTTGCAAACTTCTATGTAGCCTGACTTCATCTCCTGCCTCCTTGGAGCAGTTTTGTCAGAGGTACTGAGGTGCTGTCTCCCAGGCTCAGAGTCCTAAACATTCCCGCCAAATAAAATAACTCTACTTTCAGGTTGTGACCATATTTTTTAGCCAACAGAATTTTCCTGGCAAGAATACTGACTGGATTGCCATTTCCTACTTCAGGGTACTTCCCTACCCATGGATAGAACTCCCATGTCTTGCATCTCTTGCAAAGGCAGATGGATTTTTTTTGCCACCTGGAAAGACCCTAGGGATATCATTAAGGGTCCTCATCTGCACCTCCAGAAATCCTCTCCTCCAAAAATTAATATATTTGCAATAGAAAGAAATTAGGGTTGCTCATTCTGAGAGTAAAACTATAAGTGAATGGAAAATATGAGGACAAGAAAATATCCAGTCACTTTGAAAAATTTAACCTGTTACATTGTACAGAAATATGATTAAATTATTGCTTTATCTAATGAGAGAGTACATTCGTTTAAAGAGGAGTTGACTAGCAATACCACCACACACACACACACACACACACACGTAACTCTTTAAAATCAGGCTATAGGTGAAAGTTCCTATTCAAATGTGTTATATGGAGTAAGGAACTATGGATTATCATTCTTAAGGCAGCTTAACCAGATGCCACTAAATATTCCAATTTTAGCCACCTCTCCCTTACCCATTTCCATATCCATCAAGCAAGCTCAAAGCTAGCATATGCCCAGACACAAAAATATAGATATTCTTCAGGGTGTCTGAATGAATGAGATCATATGTGTTTCATTATCTATAGAAACTGCATTTGTTGTTTAGTCATTCGGTCATGTCTGACTCTTGCAATTCCAAGGACTGCGACTTTCCAGGCTTCCCTGTTCTTCACTATCTCCTAGTTTGCTCAAATTCATGCCTATAGAGTCAGTGTCTCCATCCAGTCATCTTATCCTCTGTCTCTTATCCTCCTGCCTCTATATTTTCCAATTAGTTGGCTCCTTGCATCAGGTGGCCAAAGGATACATCTAGTGATAAAATCATAAATGAGTAATAAAATCATAAACTCTTTCATGTATTATCCTTTGGTGAGTTTTAGGAGGCTTTTAGACATCATTGTCCTGTAATATTCTTTGGTTCAAGTCAAAACCATCAATCCAATTGTCCCTAACACCATGATTCTGTACTTGACAACATAGCTAGATCCAGACTAGAAATGTCTGAAATAAATATTTTTGTAAGAATTTTGGGCAATTTCTCAGCTTTTT
Source organism: Hydropotes inermis (assembly GCA_020226075.1). NCBI lineage: Eukaryota > Metazoa > Chordata > Mammalia > Artiodactyla > Cervidae > Hydropotes > Hydropotes inermis. The sequence continues at coordinate 58,545,378 of CM035289.1, forward strand.
CTCATGACACTCTATGTCCATGGACTAAACTTTCAAACATTAGTGAGTCTGCTTGGGTGAATATTCAGCTGACTTACACATATACTCTTATTTTCATCCTCTGCAGAGGTGGAAATAAATGGTCACTTGAGTATATCATAGACTTAGTGATGGCTATTAATTTTCCAGGTAGTCTCTTTCCCAGCCATATGAGCAATCAGACAATTGGATGGTTTCAATTAGTAAAGTTGATTCCAAAGGGAAACAAATTGGGTATAATATAGTTTATGCTAAATAAGTTGAAAACCAAAAATCTTTTATAATCACATGTTCTTTTTTCTTTCTTTTTTTTCCCCATCAAATGTGACCTGTTAATCCTCCATGCCAGGGCTACTTTCTTTCATTTATCAAGAGAGTGAAAGATTATTATCTCACTGATTTCACACAAAATACTTGCCTTTCTAGTCAAGTGAATATGGGTAATTAATTTAGCCATGGTCAGATAAAATATATAGCTAAAGGGCACTCCAGAGATTATAGAAAACTTTATTTTACAAATAAGGAAATGAACATCTCACAAAAGTCCTATGACGTGTGGTTTTGTGACCATTTAGTGGCAAAGTTGTAGGCTGACCAAGGGCATATTAGCTCCCTGCTGAATTACTCAAGAGAAATGAGGCTGAGATTCTATCAGGGGCAGAAGAGACTCCAATTTAAGCCAGATTAATAGTCAGTGATCTCTCCAGGTTCCAACGTGTATTCAGTCACAACCACCCACATGTCATTATTTGATGTCTCTGTGAAAGTTCCTGGTGCCCCAGATTAAGTTCAGTTCAGTTCAGTTGCTCAGTCGTGTCCAGCTTATTACGACCCCATGAACCACAGTATGCCAGGCATACCTGTCCATCACCAGTTCCCGGAATCCACCCAAAAGGGAAAGAGGAGAGTGAAAAAGTTGGCATAAAACTCAACATTCAAAAAACTAAGATCATGTCCTCTGACCCCATCACTTCATGGCAAATAGATGGGGAAACAGTGGAAACAGTGGCAGACTTTATTTTTGGGGTCTCCAAAATCATTGCAGATGGTGGCTGCAGCCATGAAATTAAAAGACACTTACTCCTTGGAAGGAAAGTTATGACCAGCCTAGACAGCATATTAAAAACCAGAGACATTACTTTGCCAACAAAGGTCCGTCTAGTCAAGGCTATGGTTTTTCCAGTAGTCATGTGTGGATGTGAGAGTTGGACTATAAAGAAAGCTGAGCACTGAATAATTCATGTGTTTGAACTGTGATGTTGGAGAAAACTCCTGAGAGTCCTTGGACTGCAAGGAGATCCAATCTGTCCATCCTAAAGGAGATCAGTCCCGAGTGTTCATTGGAAGGACTGATGTTGAAGGTGAATCTCCAATACTTTGGACACCTGATGCAGAGAGCTGACTCATTTGAAAAGACCCTGATGCTGGGAAAGATTGAGGGCAGGAGGAGAAGGGGATGACAGAGGATGAGATGGTTGGATGGCATCACTGACTCAATGGACATGAGTTTGAGTAAACTCTGGGAATTGGTGATGGACAGGTTGACCCTGCAGTCCATAGGGTCACAAAGAGTCAGACACGACTGAGTGACTGAGCTAAACTGAACTGAATCATTGAAATGAGACTCCAATAAATGAGGAAAGAAACAGCACAGATAAACAGCAGTGAGGTTCAAGACTTTGAGACACAGCTCCCAAGACCCTTCCTCAGGGGCATAGGATGCTCTTTTTATTTTGAATCATAAATTACCAAGATGCACACAAGACCTGGACTTAGGAGAGCCACATTAATGTCCAGGGAAGGCTGGGTGACCAAAATTAGGCTGCCTGACCAAGAGCAAATGAAGAAACCAATAAAACCTAATGTGAGATCAAGTTCATGTGTCTGATGCAGGGAGAAGCCAAGCAAACCAAAACATTGGGTTTTGGAACAGAGAAATGTTTATTGCAGAGTCACTCAAGGAGACAGGTGGCTCATGACCTAAATATCCCCAAGTTATCTGAAAAACTGAAACTGAAACTGAAGTCGCTCAGTCGTGTCCGATTCTTTGCGACCCCATGGACTGTAGCTTACCACGATCCTCTACCACGAACGTCCGTCCACGTGATTTTCCAGGTAAGAGTACTGGAGTGGGTTGCCATTTCCTTCTCCAGAGGATCTTCCAAAACCTGGGATCGAACCTGGGTCTCTGGCGTTGTAGGCAGACGCTTTACCATCTGAGCCGCCAGGGGTTTGGCAAAGCATTTTTAAAAGTCAGGTATGGGAGGGGCAGGTCCCAGGGTAGGTTGTGCTGATCAGCTCATGCACTATTCTCCAACTGGCTGATGGGAGGGAGTATGGTGATGTCCCAGAGGTTAACTTTATCACTTCTTAAGCTCCAGGAGACCTGGGGCTATGTGCTTATCAGGTAGTTAACATCTTCTATTTGGTAGGGATTTTTCCCATCTGTTGGAGAAGGAAATGACAACCCACTCCAGTATTCTTGCATGGGGAATCCCATGGTTAAAGGAGCCTGGTAGGCTACAGTCCACGGGGTCACAAAGAGTCGGACACAACTGAACGACTTCACTTCACTTTCCCATCTGTAAAACAAGTCAGGAAAAGCCCATCCGATTCTGTTACCGAAACAACTGACACTTTTGGAGAGATGCCGAAGCACGTAATATGGGGGATGGCTGATCCCTCGAAGGGCACATAGGATCCTGTTTATGTACAATTATAGAAACTGGGTGCAAATCATCCATCAGTATCATTTTTTAAAAAATAATTTTACTTATTTTTGGCTGTGAGTCTTCATTGCTATGTGGGCTTTTCTCTAGTTGCAATAAGTGGCAGCTACTCTCTAGTTGTGGTAAGTGGGCTTCTCACTGTGGTAGCTTCTTTTTGTGGCTCCCAGGTTTTAGAGCAGAGGCTCAAAAGTTGAGGTTCATGGGATTAGTTGCTCCATGGGATGTGGTATCTTCGAGAATCAGGGATTGAACTCATGTGTCCTGCATTGGCAGATGAATTCTTAACCTCTGAGCCACCAGGGGAGCCGATGGTTTTTTTTGCTTGTCTGTTCTTAGGACCAACATTAATAAACTAGCACAGACTGCCCACCATTTTTCTCTCAGACCCTGACACAGGAATATTTATCACTAGCTAGTTGACTTCATTCTGGTTAGCCAGGATCAGCACCTTGGCTCCAGATGTCCCTGAAATAAGCACAGAATTCTAACAGGTCAGCTGAGATTAATTCTGTACTCACATATGTAATCTGCATTTCCTTAGGCCACAAGGCGACAATTAAAAATCAAGCGCTGAAACAATGATAGGAAATGTCTTTTAGATCCATCCCTATAACTCATCCCTACCTTTCCCTATTCAAATATTTCCCTTTCAGCCCTGGCTAGCACTCAGAAGATCCTTAAAATCTTCTTGGCCACTGGCTGCAACTGAGTCTGGGACCTGCTTTTCTTCCTGGGGCCAGACTTGGTTGCCACTAGGTACATCCAAACAGTATTAATACATCCAATTGATGGTTGACTATTCTTGTCTCTGTTGCTGCAGATAGAAGATTCTCTTTCCAGCCTCAATGATGATGCTCTCAGACACAAAAGGGAGAATCACTGCTTTCTTCCCACCATTTAAGTTAAGGCTGGATACTCTGGACCTTGGCTGCTAATGTGGGATTGGTCACATATAAGCTCTGGCACCACTCTTGTAAATTGTTCTCTGCTCATATTAAAGGACTTCACTTGGTGAACTTGCCAGCATCTGAAATGAAACAGATTTTAAGTCAAGTTAGAACATAAAGCAAGCAGTGCCTATAATGTCTCTGTGAAGGTTTGCTTGCAAGGTCTTCTCCTATGCTGCCGCTGCTGAACTCAAATCCATTAAAACAGCTGCTTCTCTGAAAGACTGACTTGTCTCTTTGAGACAGTGTTTATCAGGGTGGACAGTAAGTAGGTTTCAAAGGACAAGTTAGCTATTCAGGTCCTGACTTGAAAAACTGCTGTGGTAAGCCCTTCTCCAACCACAATAGAATAACACTTAGAAGCTCATAAGCAAGCAACCTGGCTTTTTGATTGAGCAATATACGGTCAGGATTAACTAAGCAAAGCCAGGAATTATTCCTATATCAAGAACAAATTTTTTTTCCAGGTTAATTGAGAAACAGTTGGCTTAAATCATTGTATAAGTTCAAGATGTACAGCATGATGATTCGATTTCCACATAATTGTGAAACAATGATCGCAATTGTTTCAACTAATAGCTGTCATCTCATATAGATACAAGAGAATTAAAAGAAAGAAGTCAGGGAAAAAGAAAAAAATTCTTCCTGTGATGAGAACTTTGAGGATGCATTCGGTTAACATTTTTCCTATATATCATAGAGCAATGTTAACTATAGCCATCGTCTTGTCAACCACCAACTATTAATTGGATCAAGATGTGGGAATACAGGGGAACAAATCTCATGCACAATAGGTTGGAGAATGGAGGGATGAAAGTTAAGGAGGGTCCAAGTGAGTGGAGATGAGTAAACACCCTCCCCACCCCACAGCCAGCCTAGGTGAAGGCTGGAGTCTGCATGTCCCTGGTTCCTTGCCTGTGTAACACAAGAGGTCATATGGGGAATGGTCAGAATCACACTGACTGACACTCAGTCTCTGACTAATTGTGAAGCCAGAGGATGTGGACTTGATCCCAGTACATTAGAGATGGAGATGGCTGTCTAGTGTCTGCTTTCCTTCTAGACCCCTTTCCTGCTCACAGCAGAAAGCCTGGTCTTGGAAAGGGAGACTGAATTCTAATTCTGATGAATTTGCTCCTAGGCAAAATTATTCTCAGCCTCAAGGCTTTCCCAGGAGGGACGGTCTTCAGCCAAGCTCCCCTGAGCAGCAATTTCAGATCATTGAAGATGAATTGATACTTTGATAAAAAACTAGAGAAGTGAGCTAGTTATTAGACATTGCTCCACAGGAATGTATAAAGATGGATCAGGATGACAGCTGGACAGATGAAAACAGTCAGATAGACAAAAACAGGTAAGAGTCATATAGACAAAAACCCTGTTGTATGTAGGTTTGCAACCTCCTCTCCTCAACTCCCCAGCCCAGACAGAGCATTTAGTCATAGCTTATTTGCAAATATAAAAGAAAGATCAGAAGTGGTGTAAGTATAACCTGGGGTGGGGGAAGGGTGTGGGGGAAGACAGTGGGGAATGAATTACCCCTTCCAGGGAGCTGGGACCAAAGATAATATGACCTGTGAGTGGGTCATCATGAAGAAGGCAGGAATCTGATGGGAGAACAGAAGGAGAAAAGAGAAGAGAGATGGGGTGGCATGAATGAAAAGGAAAATTCAGGGACTTCTCTGGTGGTCCAGTGGTTGGGACTTCATATTCCAATGCAGGGAGTTTGGGTTGCATCCCTGACCAGGTAGTTATCCTACATGCCTCTCAGCAAACAAACAAACAAACAAACAAACAAAAAGCATAAAACAAAAATAATACTATAACAAATTAAAAAAGATGTTAAAATAATCCACATCAAAAAAAATTTTTTAAAGGAAAATGATAATTTTTCTCAAGTGGAAAATTCAGTGACTCCTGGAAGTTGTAAGTGCTAGAAAATGAGAGAGATGATGGAGGAGAAAATTGATCTTGAATTTAAATTTGATAGGCCTTCGGTAAATGGTAAAACCATAGGTCCTTCCTTTGAAGAGCTAAAGATTTCTTTTAAAAAAAGAAAAAGCAAGCTGTTCACAGAAGAGGTATGAATGCCTCTTAATACATGAAAAAAAAAATCCTATATGATATATAGGAAAAATGCTAACAGAATGCCTCTTAATACATGAAAACTGCATTAAAATAAAAAGTCATCACTGACCTATGGAAATGGCAAACTGCAGTAGGAATCTCATGAAGCAGCCACCCCGTGGACTTCAGCCCTAAGAGGTTCATTACTCCAACTAAAATTTTCTGCTGTGTGAATTTATGGTTCATTTTCAGCTTCTAAACTCCTGATTAGAAACATCCTGGCAGGGATGCTCCTGGTACAAGTGTAGCCCCTAAATGATTAACATGAAGCTCATCTTTGTATCAGTACTAGAATGATGGAAGTTTAATTATAGAAGTAAAAGATCTGTTGCCATTTGGGGGTTTGTGAGGATGAATACATCATATTTAGAGATTTATGGCCAGCCCTACTCTATGCAGCCATGTTTATTGTCTTATGTCACAAATTTTTATCACACTGTAAGAGGATACTCACGAGACAGTCTAGCCATGATAAACCTCCTTTCAGGGAGAAGTAGATGTGATAGCTCAAATGGTAAAGAATCAGTTGCAATGCAGGAGACCTGGCTTTGATCCCTGGGTTGGGAAGATCCCCTGGCGGAGGGAATGGCAGCCCACTCCAGTTCTTACCTGGAGAATCCCATGGACAGAGGAGCCTGGCAGGCTACAGTCCATGGGGTCACTAAGAATAGGACAGGACTGAGAGACTAACAAAAAAAAAAAAAAAAGAGAGAGAGAGAGAGAAAGAAAGTCAGCTTCTAGTATTGGAGATATCACACTGAAAGATGAACTCCCCAGGTCGTTAGGTGACTAATATGCTACTGGAGATCATTGGAGAAATAACTCCAGAAAGAATGAAGAGAAGGAGGAAAGCAAAAACAACACCCAGTTGTGGATGTGACCCAGTTGTGTTGTAAACAAGGTCTGATGCTGTATAAGTGCATAGGAATCTGGGATGTTAGGTCCATGAATCAAGGCAAATTGGAAGTCATCAAACAGGAGATGGCAAGAGTGAACATCCACATTTTAAGAATCAGCATAGAGATATGGATGTTGTAACACAAGCATTATCATAAGAAACCAGATGATACCAGCTCCTAAAACAGGGTGCATTTTTCTGCACTCTGGGAAAGAAAGTCCAAAATTATGAAGCTCTGGTATTACTTAAGGCTGCTGGTGACCTGCTCATATTTGCTTCACAAGAGAAATCTTATCTTCAGCTGAAGTGTAAGCAAATCCTCTTCTGAGTAGAAAGGAGAGATGTTTATATTTACCACCCTGAATCATCTGTGAAGACAGAGTCAGTTCTAAGTTTTACTATTTTGATAAGTCTCCTTATACAAACATTCTTTAATGTAATATCTTTAAATACCTTGAATAGAGAACTTTGTGTAGATATATTCATGAACAAATCTGTATATTAAATAATATTACCTTAATATTTATGAAGTGAAAGATCACAAAATGGATGGATGAAAAAAGCATAATGGCACTGTAATAGTAAATGTTACGCTTACCTCTCCCAGTTCATGAAAGATCAAGTTGATAAAAAAAATTAAATAAAGTTACAGAAAAACTATTTGATATAATTAAGGAGAGTAAATACATACAGAAACTCTATATTGTGGAAGGCTACCAATCAAACGCACCTAAAATCAAAATTTTGGTTTATTTTCCTTCTGTAGATCACTCCCACAGAAGCTGTAGACATCTCAAAAGAAGTGGGAGTGGGCTTTTTATAGAATACATGCTTTGCTGAATGAATCCAAGTATGAATTAAGGATGCAGGTACTCTCTTTAGATTTAGTTACTGGCAAAAAGAAGATCAGCAACTGGGCATCTCAGTAATCATTACTCAAGTGGTGCAAGGAATAAAGTAGGAAAAGTTATAGTGAGAAAGTAGCAGATACTTAGAGATTTCTTAGTCTTTTTACAGTTTCCTTGTAGACGTGGGGAGTCTGGTTAGAAATGCTGTTTCTTATTGGCTTTTCCTGGCTATTGATTCAGTATTAGAAACATCACAATATGATTTATTGGAAGAACTTATCTTCCTCTTCAAAATAACTTGAAATCAGAAATATCTTTCTTTTGTCCTTCCTTCTCTCTCTCTCTTTCTTTCTTTTCTTCCTCTTTCCCTCCCTTTCTTCTTCCTTTCTTTTTTTTTTTAAAATTCTTTCCTATGTCCTTTTTATATGTCCCTGGAAGAATTATGGAAATGCCATGACTCCAAAAATCAGAAATAGTGTAGAAAATATTCTCTGATCTAAAGAAGTAAATCTAGACTTTAACAGTAAAGTTTGAAGTTAAAAGCACCTAAAATTCTACCACTTAAAACTGAAATTCTCATTTAAACAACCCATTTGTTGATTAAAACAAAATTGACAATTATGTATAAAATAATATTTTATAAACCATTACATTATGAACTATTAGGAGTGTTCAAATAAGATTTTATAACTTTGTAAATACTTGAGTTAATAAATAGGAAATAATGATAAATAAAGTATACATTTCAAAGCATGAGAAAATAATATTAAGGAAAGGAGAAAAGGGTAGCAATTATTTTTAATTAATGTTGAAAACCCCATAAGTGAAAGAAATAATAAATAAACTCATTTTCCAAAGCTAAAAATAACAATAAAGTGGATAAATAATTTGCCAGCTTATCAGTAAAAGTAGTACTGGGGAACCAAGAAAATTTAAAATAAGAAAAGAACACTTAGATCAACAATAGTCAAATGTATTTGAGAATCTAATGAAATTAGAGTTCTTTTTTAACTAAGAGAATTTTGATTGCCAAAAAAAGTAACACAGAGGAGACTAAAGAACAATTAACATAGAAGGAAGTGGTGATAGTGCAGCCTTCCCTTAAAAAAGGCACCAAGTCATTTGGGCAGGGGAAAAAATAAAAAGCCTAGAATGGTAAAAACAAACAAACAAAAAACAACAATAATAATAATGAAGACCAAAGTTTCAGGGCCTTAGTTGCCTGCTATCACACCTAATTTAAAGACATGGTAAATACATCTTGTAATAACATAAGGGATATATATTGACCAGTGTGAAAGGTTGTTGCTGAACCACGAAAGACCCTGGGATTCTTGGTCTCTGGAGGATAATTCAATCCGGGGCCAGAGACAAGGCTTGATCGCTCAGAGCTTTTGTGTGATAAAGTTTTATCAAAATATAAAAGAGATAGAAAAAGCTTCTTACACAGACATCGGAAGGGGAGCGGAGAGTGTCCCCTTGCTAGTATTAGCAAGGGAGTTATATACTTTTAATTATCTATTACAATGAATCAAATGAATGTCTGGTTGTAAAGATCTTAGTAGAGACACTTCCATAATTTACATTTTAAGATAACAGGATTAGCCAGAAGGTTTTCCGGAAGGAGAAACTGTCCTTAAGCAGGATACATTGTTGCAATGTAATCCTTGCCTGAAGTTTCTCAGTCCTGTCAGACCCTTTAGCGACCCCTCAGGATGAATGGCGTCGGCAAGAGAGACGTGAGGCCAGCCTTGATAGGGCCAAGTCTGTGAGGGAGAGAGAGAGAAAGAGAGAGAGAGAGTGTGTGTGTGACCAGACGGAGGGTGCAGCAGGGTCTGGCCGAGTCTGGCAATGCTTTATTTTTTACCTTGGCTTTTTATACCCTTAATTAGTTCATTTCTAAGGGTAAGATAGTTTAACATTACATCAGCTTATTCTTCACGAAACCAGGATGTTTTCTGCATGCTTCTTTGTTTATGAGGGTCTTGTACATTATCTTCTGGCCTTGGGGCCTATTGACATTTTATGACCTAGGTGAATGCAAAGCTGTTTTCCATAATCTATTCTTTAATGAACACAAAGGTCAGTCCTTTTGCAGATTTAAATCAGTTAAATTTATATAAAAGGTTTACCACACAAAGACTCTGCAGCTCCAGTGAGGCAGCCCCTGTTTAGCATTCCTGGTTAAAATTAACAATTCTGAACTCTTATTTTTCTAAATCTTTAACTATAACCACTTTTAGAATAATATTTTTTATGTTCTCTAATAGGGCTTCCTCACCCCCAAAGGGCTCTGTGCCTATTAGGGCCTTTATATGATCAGGTTCTTTATGCTGTTTATGATTAAGGTGTTGTGAGCAGTCATGTGCATTAGTATGCATTTGCCAAGCAGGCTAGAATGCCAGCAAAGGGGTCTAAATTGAAACACTCCTTTCATCCTGGATAATCTTATAGGATACCACCGTCCTGCGGACATATTAATTAATGTTCTAAGTTGATTCTGTTTGGAAAGAGATCGGGGAAGGCCTTCTAGCTGTGTCACAGAAATTAGGGAGTAGTCTAATATAGCAAGCATCAGAAAGACAGAGATCATCCTTAAGGTGAGCACTGGGGAAGCTTTTCGAAATCCCTGAAGTCCTGATCTGCCTTGCTTGTCAGGTCTCCTCCTCATGACCTTGTCATGGGTGGGATCTTGTGTGCTGGCTGCCAGCAGACTTGTAGCCTACCAGGTCCTTAGTCCATGGGATTTTCCAGGCATGAATACTGGAGTGGGTTGTCATTTCCTTCTCCAATGTAATACAGAGTTTAAACTGAGTTGTATGTTGTGTAATCATCAGTTCCAGACTTAAAGATAAAAACATTTTATGTGACTAAGTCTAAGGAATGTAGAGAAAAAAAAAGTTTGTCTTTTCCTCCTCCTTGAGAATTCCAGACCCCTCTCTCCTTGGGGACCGCTGGACTTCTTATCAACCTGCCTAGGAATTAACTCTCTCATTCCCCCCTTTTCTTTTAGGAGAATAATGTTGCCAAGGCAAAGGGGCATAATTTCCACTCCATAACTACTTCCTGCTGTTGAGGAGTGTGGTCCCTAAATTGTTGAGGCAACATATTTTCCTAACCCTCATATTGAGGGTCTCTGATCCAGGGGCCCCAAGTTGTAGTTGGAGGAAGCTTCTGCAGATGTAGGAACTTGGACAACCATTTGTAATTTAAAAGCTTTCAGATGGTTAGAAACAACACCCATTATACAGTTACAGATATAAGGCAAAATAGTCATTAAGCCAAGTTAAAATCAAAATCAAAAGTCATATTGTGTTCATAGTTACATTAGTCCATCTTAGGTTTGTTAGATGTCATCACAGTGTTGAATACAGTCCTTTTCTAGAGTGGGGAAGTCTGCAATAGATGAGGAGGGAAGTGCTCCACAGACCCAGCAATTAGACTGATTGTGGATTGTGGTGTAGGAGTAAGCCCAGGACAGGAAGGCATTTCTTGAGGGTCAAATGGCAGACTCAGGGCTTTTGGAGTCAGCAGAAGCAGGCTCACATATATTACCAGGCCCATCTGAAAAGTACAAAGTCAGAGCATAGAAAGTCAAGACATAAAATGACGTCACTTAGTTCTGGTCAGGGTGCCACCTCTTAACTCGAGTGTGATGCACCCATGAATCAATTTCTGTCACTTTGACAGCTGTGGGAGAAGAAAGAATAACCTGATAAGGGCCTTCCCAGAGGGGATCGAGGAGTTGCCCCTCTGATCTCCTTTTTAACCTGATAAGGGCCGTCCCAGAGGGGATCGAGGAGTTGCCCCTCTGATCTCCATTTTTTTTTTTTTTTTTAAATAAGGATCTCTGTTCCTGGCTCAAATAGAGGCTTGCTTCACTCATAGGCTAGGTCAGGAGTCACCTCCCAAAATTTCATTAATGCCTGTTGAAAAACTGAGAGCTGAGTCACATAATTAGTTAATTCTAAGGCTTCAGGTGTTAATAAAGCCATTGCCTCAATCACTCTTCGACAGTGTGGCCACCACATGAAATTACATCTAATTCTCTACTTAAATAAGCAATAGGTTGCCAGTGAGGCCCTCGGGGTTGTGTCAAAAGTCCCAAGGCAGTACCTTTTCTTTCAGTGACAAATTAAATTCGGACCCTGTAGGCAAGCTCAAAGTGGGAGTGCCGGGCCAGCCGGAAGATTTCAAATGGGAGACACTGCACGTTCCTAAAGGCTAAGAAATAAAGACACAGAAAAGCTGGGGCCGAGAGGATCACTGCAGTCAGTGATGATTCTTTATTCTTATAAGCTTCATTTATACTAAACCAAGAAGAAGGCATCTCAAAGAAAATTTTTCCCCATGTACATCATCTTCAAGATAACAATCACAAGAGCTATCTCATGGCTCCAAGGGATAAGAAAGGCATCCTATTTATCTTAAGGGCGGTCGTGCAAAGCTATCTATCTGCATTGTGTGTGCATTCAAGGCTTGCTAATGTTCTGTTCAGATTTAACTTGGATAATAAATTCCAGAGGGGTGGCGGACAGAGAACTATATCCATGAGCAGACCCTTGAGAATCAATCAAGGCAGCTCCCAGAGTCACCTCTTTTGACCCGCTCCCCACAGCTCCCCCTCTTTTATTTAGTAAAATGGTATGTCTGATTTTCATGGTGTAAGTAATTACTGTGTAGGACAGCCTTGATGTCCCACATCTCTTTAACAAATTTCTTTATGATACAAGGAGCAATGCGCACAAAAAGCGCTAATACCAGAAGCACGGCCATGACCCCCGAAAAAAGATGCTAAAGTGAGGTTACCGAGGGAAAATTGGAAAACAAACTGTTAACAAACTCTTCAGCATTTTTTGCCAAATCCATACTAGCCCGAGGAGCATTTTCTATATCAAGAATTTCCTGATGAAGGTGTATTAGATCCAAGGAAATGTTTTCATTGTGCCAAATACCATTTAAATGTAATTTTATCTTATCCCAAGGGGTCTAGGTATTATTATAAATTTTCAGAGCTACACAAATCCAATGATAATTAGCATGACACCTGATTCTAGCCCTTAATTTCAAGCCTTGTATTTCTTCTCCCAAAAATCTCAAGGCATCATAGAGGGCATTTAACCTATCTTCTAGTTTTCTATCTATATCTTCCTGAATTCTTAAGCTTTTGAAGTGTTCTTTGCTAAATCATCTACAACATTAGCGGTATGTACAGATTGAGCTAAGGATACAGAAGTGGTAGTAGCTGAAGCAATTAAAGTTATAAGTGTTACTACTCCTAGAATTATTAATCAAATCCTCCTTCGTGGCCTAGCAAGGGCTGTACACACATTATTCCACAGCTCAAGCCCTGACTGCTCAAACCAAGGTTCAGTGAGGGTCACAGGCATCATGATGAAGGGCGGTTGCTTGACTATCAGAGTGCCAGAATTATTTTCCATACCTCTTATACAATTAGTCAGGGTACAATTAAAACAATGAACATGATATAGGCTAGCATTTTTAGAAAGAGTCACAGAGCCAACAAGAATCATAAAGGGATAGGGTACACAGGCCCGAGGATATCTCCAAGTCTCATTCCACCAATGTGCTCTCCAGGATAGTCCTCCTTTGGTCTTCCCTCCAGTCTGCAAAAGTGACCCATCTGTTCCGAAAGCATCCAACAGTTTCCGTATTTCGGTCTGATACACCGTGGTACCACCAAGATTCCAAATTCTGGCTGCAAATTGTCTGCTGCCTTCTCTTCTGGGTTTCCTGTTGGAGTCTGGTGACCAATCCCAAAGGGAATGTGTGTCATTAGTAATAGAATATACAGTAGCAGTCTCATCTCTACAAAGTTTCCATGGCACAGCTATATATCGCCCTTCTACCCCCAGGCCACAAAATGGAATGTCTTTAGGTCTGGTTCCATTAACTCGTCATGCATCTCCTGTGGATTTTGTAATGCTAGGAATATCCACTATCCACCTATGACAGTCATGGTTAATATCATATTCAGAGTATCCTGCATCTGTAACAGTAAGACGTCCTGAAACATTATGATTTCAAAAAAAGCACATTGGTAATTGTGAAGAGGACCCTGAATAAGAAATATTAGCACTTTGAGGAGAGATGTCCTTATCAGAGAAGCCTCCTAATAAGATTGTATCATTTACATACACGAGAACAAAACTCATTTCCCACCCAACTGGTTGTAATAGTGGAGAATCAGGAACATATCCCCAAAGGCATCAGCATTCATAGAACTTATCTGGTTTAAAAAAAGTAATAGAGAAATCAATATATTAGTAGGCGAAGCAGTGGGAAGATTTGGAGAATTCTCACACGCCATTTGTAACAGCGCCTGTATCTGCTGAGCTGTTGGTAGCAGGGCTGTATCCTGGATCGCGAGTCACCTCATTTGCTCCAGCAGCGATCGCCTCCGTCGTGTGTACCAACCTTTCCAGGAGCCAGCGCGGCGCTTCGGCATTCTGCGGGAAAACACAAACATGACCTCTTCCTCATATTAGGACGGGGTCCGGTCCATGCCATCTGCCTTCTGTGGGATCCTTCCATCTAACCATTGGCCGAACTGTTTTATTATCATAATGCCAAAGGCATTGAGCTGCTGATTTTCCATTTTTATCGAGGCATAGAAAATTTAAAACAAACAAAGCGTGACTAAGAAGATTGTTAGGCATAATAGCATACAAACTCCCCCATTTTAATTTTTTCAATTGGTGCTGAAGGGTTTGATGTGCCCGCTCAACAATTCCTTGGCCCTGTGGATTATATGGGATTCCAGTCTTGTGTACGATGCGCAGCTGGGCACAGAAGGTTTGAAAACTGCGGCCAACATATCCAGGGCCATTGTCTGTTTTGATGCATTTAGGTAGGCCCATAGTAGAAAAACTCCGTAAGCAATGCTGAATACAATGTTTACTAGCCTCTCCAGATTGAAGTGTGGCCATGATAAAACCAGAGAAGGTATCAATAGTAACATGAACATATTTCAATTTTCCAAAATCAGAAATATGTGTAACATCCATTTGCCACAAATCATTGGAGAGCAAACCCCGAGGATTGACTCCATAAGTGGGAAGAACTGCGGACAGGTAGGACAAGTTTTTACAATGTGATGAATGGCCTCTCGAGAAATTCCAAATTGCAGCTGTAATGAATTGCTATTCTGATGGTATATTGCATGAGAGGCTTGTGCCACAGAAATAGGGGTTAAGGAAGCAAAACACACCATATGGGTGGCTTCATCTGCCAGAGCATTTCCGGCCATTAAAGGCCCAGGAAGGGCAGTATGAGCGCGTATGTGTCCAAAAAAGCAAGGATGAGTTTGGGATCAAATGAGATTCTGAATTTTCAAAAACAAGGTTTGAATAGAGGCCTTTGCAGCTCCAATGAGGGGTACTGTTTCAATGACTGAGAGAGCTCTGACAACATAATGACTGTCAGAGTATAAATTAAAACTTTGAGGAACACGTTGCAGAGCTTGGAGTACTGCAAAAAGCTCTACTTCTTGAGCTGATGAATATGAGGTTTGACAATAATAAGATTCTTTTTCAATTACCAAACTGGCTATGCCATTGGAAGACCCATCAGTAAAGACAGTTGTCCCCTTTTCCAAAAGGCATTGCTGCATGACTTTTGGGAAAATAAACTGATGCACCTGTGCAAATTGTAACAATTTGTTAGCAGGATAATGTTGTTTAATCTCCCCTACATACTGTGCAAGCTCAATTGCCCAATCATCAGAAAACTGAGAGAGCCATATTTGCTGTTCAGTTGAAAAAGGAATACAAATAAAGTGGGGATTTCTTCCCATATAAGTCACAGATTCCTGATTTCCTTTTGCTATTACTTTGGCTACAAGAACATGGTAAGGACTTAACACCCGTAGGGGAGAGACTGGTAAATAAATCCACCTTAGAGGATTATCTTGAAACAACACACTGGTAGGTGAATGGGCCATAATTTTGATTTCTCCTGTATAATCAACGTCAATTACTCCAGGAGCTATGAGCAGTCCTTTTATGGTAGAGCTACTACATCTGAGCAAAAGGCCCACGGTTCCATCAGGCAAAGGGCTGTATACCCCAGTGGGCAGAGCCTGCATTCTCATTTTGGGAGTCAGTATTGTGTAGGAGGAGGAACAGAGGTCCAAGCCTGCGCTCCCTGAGGTGGCTCTGAACAAGTCTGTGACTCACTTTCTACCATCTGATTTCCCTGAATTGCCCCATAACATTGTTTCCAGGGCAGGGGCTGGCCCCTCACCCAGTTTCCCGACTGTGGGGGAAGTGGGTTGCCCTGGACATCAACTTTGGATTTACAATCTTTTGCCCAATGTCTTCCTTTTTTACACCTAGGGCATAAATTAGGAGTTTTTATATTCCCCGAATCAGCTCGTTGGGGGCAAAAGGCAGCGCGATATCCGGGCTGGCCACAAACAAAACAGCCAGCATTTCCCCTACTAAGTAATCCTCTTTTATTTTTCATTTGTTGTTAATATAATGCTTCTTTTATGCTTTTACCTTGTAAAGCTGCAGCCAGGGTAATACCCTGCATATAGGAAGGTCCAATATCAACGCATATACGAATGTAATCTGATAGACCTTCTTTTTTTTCTATATGGTCTTAATGCTGCCTGGCATGCAGAGTTAGCATTTTCATAGGCCAGCTGTTTAGTAAGCACCATTCCAGCCTGTTCATCAGCCATAAGTTTACCCACTACCTCAAGAAGATGAGGCACAAAGTCTTGATAGGGTTCATCTGGCCCCTGACGAATCTTGGAAAGGTCCTCAGTCTTATTACTAGAACAAGGGAACTTTTTCCAAGTCTGCTGAGCAGCATTAGAGATTTGAGCATATGCCCCAGGCAGATAATTTAATTGAGCATTCGTATTCTGATAAGCTCCTTCCCCTATCAACATCTCATATGTCGTATTAATCCCTTGCCGCTGATTGACTTCAGCTATATGGCCACATTGCTCTGTAAATTCTGATTTCCATAATAAATAGTCCCCTCCTGATAAGCAAGCTCTCACTATTTGTTTCCAATCACTTGGTGGCAGATTTTGACCTCTTAAATTCTGTCTCATGGCCTGGGTAAAAGGAGCCATAGGTCCGTATTGGGCACAGGCAATTTTTAATTCTTTTAGTTGTTTAAAGGGTACAGGTTCATAATACCACTGGTTAGAATTCTCAAACACCGGAAAAGTGGCCGAAAATCCTAAAACAGCCTCTCCAGCCCTCTGAGCCTGTTGCATAGCCTTTTGTAAGGGGGATAGGCTACATGACTCATGAGTCATTACTAATGAATTTTCTGGCTTGGAAATGGGTGGAGGGTCTAATCCAGCAATAACTGAAGGGGCATAAGTGGGAGGTGCCATAGGAATGGCACCAATGCCTTCATCCTTACTTCCCCTTTTTATTTCTTCCTTTATTGTTTTTAATAATTTCTGCATGGGTGCCTCCAAACTCTTTGTTGGAAGGACAGCTGCTGCCTGCACATTAGAATCATCAGTTACAAGTAATTCCCCATGATCATCCTCATGGTAAGCAGCTGCCTGCTCCTCTAAACTTTCCTCATCCTTTGGAGTCAATGTTCCCTCATTTTCCAACAAAGGTTTGGCAGATTCTAATTCAAAGGTTGTGGGTTCTTTCCCTTCAGGAGTTGCGACCACAACCCTTCGTGGAGTAGCATAAATTGGATCTTTGGGTGAGAGCATGTGTTTTAATTTACTCCCTTCCTCATGTTCAAAATCAAGGCAGTCTCTTATTAAAGTCCATAATGAAAAGGTTTCCACAGGAACCTTATTAGGTCTATGGAGAGTATAATAGATTTGAATCTGATTCCCTATCTTCTTCCATATCTCTAAACTCATAGTCCCTTCCTCCGGAATCAAGGACATACTTCCTCAACAAAACTAAGAAAAGTCTGCAATTTTGTTTTAGTAACCTGTATTCCCCAATCCTTTAACATTACCTGTAACATATGCACAAAAAACTGATGGCTATGATCTGGTCCCATGGTTTATACTCTTGGCAATATTCCTTCCTGCCCCTCAATATACAAGTATATACACTCTTACTTACCTTAGTAGTTTCAACAGGCAGTGGCCGCAAGGAACTTTCGTCGTGCCCCAGTTGGGCGCCACTTGCCGGGTCAGCCAGAAGATTTCAAACGGGAGACATGGTGCGTTCCTAAAGGCTAAGAAATAAAGACACAGCAAAGCTGGGGCCTAGAGGATCACTGCAGTCAGTGATGATTCTTTATTCTTCTAAGCTTCATTTATACTAAACCAAGAAGAAGGCATCCCAAAGAAAATTTTTCCCCATGTACATCATCAAGATAACAATCACCAGAGCTATCTCATGGCTCCAAGGGATAAGAAAGGCATCCTATTTATCTTAAGGGCGGTCATGCAAAGCTATCTATCTGCATTGTGTGTGCACTCAAGGCTTGCTAATGTTCTGTTCAGATTTAACTTGGATAATAAATTCCAGAGGTGTGGCGGACAGAGAGCTATGTCCGCGAACAGACCCTTGAGAATCAATCAAGGCAGTTCCCAGAGTCAGCTCTTTCGAGCTGCTCCCTGCATGGGAGCTTGCAGGAGAGCAGTCTGAAGAGCCTTAAAAAAACCTTTTGGATATCTGGAGACAAAACCAGTTTGTCGGCTTGGGCCTGCTGGGTCTCAGTTATAAGTTTATATAAAGGCCGGGCAGGTTCTTCATAACCTGGAATCCAAATTGCAGTAGCCTGAGATTCCTAAAAATCCTCTCAGCTTTCTTAAAGTCATAGGTAGGGGTTGATTTAGTATAGATTTAATTCTCTATGGGTGTATGGCTCTAGTCACTTCTGATATGATTAGGCCCAGATATCTAACAGATTGTTGACAAGCCTGAACTTTTTCTTTTGATGCCTTGTAACTGCAGCCTGCCAGAAAGTTTAAAAAATCTTCCAAGGCTTGTGAACAAGTTTCCTCTGTCTCAGCACAGAGAAGAATACCATCTAAATATTGTAACACTATTACTTCAGAGCTATTAAAGTTTTGTAGATACTGTGACAATCTTTGCCCAAATACGTGAGGGCTGCCATGAAATGCCTGGGGCAAAACTGTCCAGGTTAGCTGAGAAGCTGGCTGCACAGGGTCTTCAAAGGCAACTAGAAATTGACTTTCCTCCACCAAAGGCCCTGAATAGAAGGCATCTTTTAAATCAATTACTGAGAAATATTTGGCTCATTCAGGAATTTCAGACAATAGCATATAAGGATTAGGCACCACAGGGTGTAAAGGAACTACAGCCTCATTTATTATTCATAAATCTTGAGCTAGTCTCCATTTACCATTTGATTTGTTTATATCCAAAACAGGAGTGCTGCATGGACTGTTACAGGGAATTATTAGCCCCTGTTCTTTCACATTCTCAATGATGGGCTTTAACTCTTCCGTAACCTCAGGTTTCAGTGGCTACTGCTTCTTCTTTTTTTTTTTTTTAGCACTAAATTTTTTTTTCATTTATTTTTATTAGTTGGAGGTTAATTACTTTACAGTATTGTAGTGAGTTTTGTCATACATTGACATGAATCAGCCATGGAGTTACATGTATTCCCCATCCCAATCCCCCCTCCCACCTCCCTCTCCACCCGATTCCTCTGGGTCTTCCCAGTGCACCAGGCCCGAGCACTTGTTTCATGCATCCAACCTGGGCTGGTGTGGCTACTGCTTCTTCTGTGAAGAGAAGTGTGGGTCTTTGAGCTTGACGACTACAGGAATAGCATTATGTGCTTGACCCACAGATTTTCCATCAGCCCACATTCTAGGATTTACATTTTGTTCAATAAAAGGGAAAGAAAGGGAGTGTTCCATATTCATGAAAACAGAGGCACAGGCCTTGCTCAGTATATCCCTTCCCAAAAGGGGTGAGGGAGACTCTGGTATGATTAGAGACTCATTTGAAGATAGCACAGAGTCTGTTACAGCTTAAAGAACAACAACTTTTGGCCCATCCAGACAGTCCCATTACAGAAGTGGATGGGGAAGGAAGTGGGCCAGAGGCTTCAGTAAGCACAGAGTAAGTTACCCCAGTATCTAAAAGGAAATTGACGGATTGCCACCCCTGCACCCCCCCCCCCAAACACACAGTTATTAATGCCCAGGATTTATCAGGTATAATTAGGACAGGAGCTTGTGTGGAGAACCCCAGGCACCTTCAGCCCTGATTGTCTTGAGAGTCTGACCCCTGAAACCTATGCCTCTGGGGGCAGTCTCTCTTCCAGTGTGGTTCATTGAAGACCAGACATGGAGCCAGGGGTGGCTTAGATGCCTGAGGGTGATCCCAATTGAGGTGCCCCTCCTTCCACAGTAACAGCAAGTCCATCCTTTTTCACTGGGTTCCTCTGGGCATTTTTCTCAGGCTGTTTAAGAACAGTTCTGACAGCTATCACAAGGGCTTCCACCTGTTTCTTTGTCTTTTTCTGCTTTTCTTTCTTTTTCTCATGTTCCCTACCATAATAGACTGCTTGAGCCAGTCATAACAGATTATCTAAAGACTGATTTGGTCCAGATGCCTGTTTTAATAGCTTATGACAGATATCTGGAGCCAACTGAGTGAGAAATCTATATATTAAGATCACTCCCCCCTCTTCACTTTCAGGATCAATCTCAGTGAATCTGCCAAGGGCTTCTCTCAGTCTATCTAAGAATTTACCAGGAGCTTCCTTCTCCTCCTGTTCTATGTTTGTCAATTTGACAGAGGTTAAAGTCTCAGCACTCACTTGCCTGATCCTGCAAGAATACACCTGACAAAATGACTCTGGTCCCATCTTCCTTTAGCCACGTTGTAGTCCCAGTCTAGTTCTACAGTCAGGACCACCAGATTTCCAGTGAGGAGGGCGGTTATCTCGTCCTCCCTCTTCTCTACCAAGCCATTCATCTCCATAAGCAACAGCTTTCCCCAAAACCCGAGTTTTTTAGTCGGGAGTCAGCGTTTGTCTCAAGATAAATATCACATCCTTCCAAGTAAGGTCATAAAACAGGGTAACACCTTTAAAAGCACTAATGTATTTTTCTGGGTCCTCTAAATAGTCTCACATATCCTCCTTGATTCTTTGTATTTCTTGATAAGAAAAGGGCTTATTAACTTTCATAGACTGATTATTTCTCCTGGTGGGTGCTTCATGAAGAGGCAGCAACAGCTTGTGTGGCTGTTCCTCAGCCTCTCTGGCTGCTCTGTGCATATAATTCCAGGGATAGATTGGAGAAACCTGCTTTTCTTTATCTCTTTGTTCCATGTCCTCTATCTCATTCTGTATTTCACCCTTAGTTTTTACTGTCTGAGCTTCTCTTACTTCGATTGTCTGAGTTTCTATTGCAGCCAGAGTAGTCTGAGGTTTTACCGAGACAGGCGTTGTTTGGACCTCTACTTGGGCAGTTGGAATCTCAGTTTGGATTCAACTGCCTATGGGGGTTCCCTGGCTTTCAGTTTGCTCAGCTTGGAGCCCCGGGTACAGGGGCAAAATAGGAGGACAGGAGGGAGCTGAAGGTTTCACACCCATATCTATACTGTTAGGACATAAGTCTGGCATACTTGCAGAGAAAAAAAGGGCAACACACATGCTCCTCCTACCCATTTCCCTTGTTTTCTACAGAACTGGCCTAAGTGTAAAACAGTAATAATTGAGATCCTTCAACAGGTCAGCATTCCCCATCTTCTAAAGGATACTGTGGCCATTCAGTATCACAGAAGAAGATCAGGAGTGCCTTCTTTAAGCTTTGGGGATCAAATCTATCCCAGTTTTTCAGGATACAGTTCAAAGGAGTGAAGCTGGAATTGTTAGCTTCCATCTGTAAGAGAGAAAAAAAGTGACCAGCACCATCTTTCTACTGGAGGCATACCTCCCTGCTCTAGATGGGGGTGTAGACAGACTTTACACTGAAGTTTTCCATCCCTGGTCAGACTTAGTCTAACCCTTACTGACACAGGCGCTGTACTTATCCCTCCCTGTTCTACCACCAAGATGGAGTGGAGAAGCACTGGGGTAGACCTGATGGCATCCCAGACAGATGTCCAGTTCCTCACCATTAAAACCTTGCTTGCCTCTGATGTCACCAAGAATGCAATCAGAGTAACCTTTCAGAATGCCACCCAAGTTAAGACTTCTGGGGGAAACACTTGTCACCTGAGTGCCTGTGCATGACCCTGAGTATTTTCCTGACCACAATAAGACCAGCATGAACTGGCACTGAGATGTTCCTTCCAAGCGTCACCACACCAGTACAAGCGATAGCAAAAGAGATGGTGAAGGGCTGGTCAGTAAGGTTTTGTCCTCGAGTTATTAGGAACAGTCCTTCCATTTCCTTCCCACAGATTCCACAGAAAGAATATGTAAGGAGTTGGGACAAAAGCCATTGGAAAGCCTCCTCTGGTCCCCAAGAGCTAACATTACCAAAGGAAGAAACTCATTGCACTTCCAATATGAGTAACCTTTAACCTCAGAGATGCTCTTAGAAGTAGAGCTCCATCTGACTTCCAAACTTTCGACTCCTAGTGAGGCTAGGCACTTCCTTATTACACATCCAAGTTTGGGACCTAAGTCACAGTACACAGTAACAGCATAGATCACAAATCCCTTGAAAGCCTAAGATCTGACTGATAGGTTAGTAGTTCTAATTCCCAAGAAGTTGTGAAATGGTCAAAGAGACTAGAAAGTTTGATCAAGAAAGGAGAGTTTGGTCCACACGCTTTGCTCATTTCTGGTTGGTCCCCAAAGGAGACATTGGGTACCTCTTGGCATTGGCAGGTCAGTATAAACCCCCAATAGGTTTCTGCCATAAGCCATATGAGGTCACCATGGAACCGCAGAGCAGGGCTCCTCACTTCCTTCATGCAGGGCGTGTCATTCACTCACATAAGCACACTGTAGAGTTGGTAAAGTACAGCAGAAAACGTGTTTGTTTGAGAACAAAGAATGCTCCAAGCATTCTTACCTTGTACTGAAGAATCTCAGATGAGCCACCAAGATGAAAGGTTGTTGATGAACCATGAAAGATGCCAGGATTCTTGGCGTCCAGAGGAGAAGAATTCAATCCAGGGCCAGAGACGAGGCTCAATAGCTCAGAGCTTTTGCATAATAGAGTTTTATTAAAGTGTAAAAGATAGAGAAATCTCCTGACAGAGATATCAGAAAGGGGCAGAAAGAGTACCCCCTCACTAGTGTTAGCAATGGAGTTATATACTTTTTAATTATTTATTACAGTGGATCAAAAGAATGTCTGGAGGTTGTAAAGACCTTACTAGATCCACTCTCATAGTTTACATTTTAAGATAACAGGATTAGTCAGAAGGTTTTTCCAGAAACTCTCCTCAAGCAGGATATGTTATTGTTATATAATCCAAAGAAATGTAGAGGAAAAAAAGTTTGTCCTTTCCTCATCCTTGAGAATTCCAAACCCCTCTCTCCTTGGGGATCCCCAGACTTCTTATCAACCTGCCTAGGAATTGACTCTCTCATTCCCCCCTTTTCTTTTAAGAGAATGATGTTGCCAAGGGAAAGCGGTGTCATTTTTGTTCTATAACTACTTCCTGCTGTTTAGGGGCATGGTCCTTAAGTTGTTGAGGAAACAGAACCATAAGTTCCTAAACCCTTTACAAAAATAATATTCCCCACACCCCCAAAACTAGAGTAGACACAACAGTATTGAATTGCTATCTAAATGAACAGACCTCGGGAAATGGAAAAGCTGTTCAAACCTAACACGGCAGCCTAAGAAACAATGTGCAGTATGGTAAAAGTTTGGAATCATGATGAATGGAAACATTTCCATGATCACTTGCATCCCTAGGGTTAAAGCCTTCCCATCTTTTATCCCCCCCGTTTTTATTTCTTTTTCTATTTTGTAAATAAATTCATTTATATCATGTCCAAAGCTATATCTATATTTTTAAAAGTTTTAATATAAAATCAGAGATAGCTCAATTCAGTACAGTCACTCAGTCATGTCTGATTCTTTGCAACCCCATGGACTGTGACATGCCAGCCCTTCCTGTCCATCACCAGCTCCTGGAGATAAGGGGAAAGATAATGGGATCAAACTTAGAAATTCAAAGTATTAACACTATTTCATTCTTATTTCTCATGGACTACATGTGGTGAAAAAAGTGCTAGTTGGTTAGCTTAATCTGGAGGATATTTTTTTGAATTACATGACATTGTTAGCTTGAGGTGGTGTCATGATCTATATTTCTTCTCTCCAGTCTGGGGTTGTATAGATGTGTAAGGAGCATCAGTAAGTATGTTCAAGGGATGTAACTCATAGAGAAATCTCACTCTTGTTATATACTTTGCTGCTGGCTACCAACCTGGAAAAAGAACAAGCATACTGGACACCCATAACAATATTAAGGACAAGCTCTGTTAGTTCATGATCTGTCAGTAGTTTGAGCAGAGGGGCAAGTGTTTTGAAAGTAATAGGATAATGATGGTGACAAGTTAGTGAATTGAGTTATCTCCAATGTATTTGAGCATTTGTCACAGGAACATAGTTATTGAAGATGCAAGACTGGTGAAGGAATCTGACCTGAATAGTCTGAGGACTGGTATAAAGGAGTGAAGAAATCAGGACAGAAGACCTTTTAGAAAAGGGCAGAAATATCAGTGGGAAGATGATTCCTTGAAGCAGAGATAAGGAAAAAAAGGAAGTTAGGAACAGAAATGGCTCATTAAAATCCCCCAGTAGGAGAGATCATTCAAAATGCAATGAAGTGAAGAACACTAAAAACTGCAACAAGGATGATAAAACTATAAGCTCTGAACTTAAATTATTCCCTAAATTCAGAATATCTTATAATGGACTAAAATGAATTGTAGCTAAAGTCAGAAAGTCTGGTTCTGAGTTCCAGAATTCACTACTTTCTTTGTGATCTTGGATAAAGAATCAATTCTCTGAGCCTTAATTTTCTGATATATAAACAGTTGTTAGATTGGTCACATTTAATGCTGAATAAGTTCATACTGGCTAAATGAATGATATCATAGTAAGTGTATTATAACATTGTTTGCACTGCCCAACATGCTATATATAAAGAGACTTCATTATGATCAGTGTTTCTTTTATTCCAGGGCTCTCAGTAGCTCTTATCCAGCACAACAGAATGGATTCCCAGCGAGTACAAATCATGTGACTGAGTTAGTCATCACTGGTGTTTTCCAGGACCCAGAGGTGCAGAGAGCATGCTCTTGGTGTTTCTTCCCATGTGATTGGCCACAATGGTGGGCAATGGCCTCACATTTCTGACAGTCAAAGTCAGTAAGAGCCTGTATTCCCCATGTATTTCTTCCTTAGTCACCTGTCCTTGGTGGTGATCAGTTACTCATCCACTGTTGTCCCTAAATTCCTCACAGACTTACTTTTCAAGGTTAAAACCATGCCCCTGGAAGGCTGTGTGGCTCAGATATTCTTCTTTCACTTGTTTGGAGTTGCTGAGACCTTCCTGTTTACGGTAATGGCCTATGACCACTATATGGCCATCTGCAAGCCCCTTCACTACACAACCATCATGAGTCGAACTGTGTGTCACCTACTGGTGGCCGGTTCCAGGCTAGGAGGCATAATTCCCTCCATGGTGCAGATCTTCATCACTGTCCAATTGCCCTTCTGTGGCCCCAACGTGATTGACCACTACTTCTGTGACCTCCATCCCTTATTCAAGTTTGCTTGCATTGACACCTCTGTGGAGGGGGTTATTGTGCTGGCCAATAGTGGATTAATGTCTATACTTTCCCTCCTTATCTTGGTTTCCTCCTATGTCTTCATCCTGGTCAACTTGAGGAAACTTTCTGCAGAAAGACGCAAAGCCCTTTCCACCTGTGTCTCTCACATCATGGTGGTCATCTTGTTCTTTGCACCTGCCATCTTCCTCTACATGCGGCCCTCCTCCACCTTCACTGAGGACAAAGAGGTGGCCGTCTTCTACCCAGTGGTCACCCCCATGCTGAACCCCATCACCTACACACTCAGAAATGCAGAGGTAAAAGTAGCCATGAAAAGGTTGGGGGGCAGGAAAGTGAACTCAGTGGTGGGATCAAAGTAAAGACCTGAAAAAAATTAGTAAGAATGAGTTGACAAAATATGCATCCTGATTTTGGTCAACTACAAGGAACAGAGAAAATTTACCATTTTTATTTTCTGTTGTATTTTAGATGAGCTCCTTATGTTCATGGGATCAATCACAGCCATAAATGCATATGTAGCTGTCTGTATTTTGGAAAATGTTAAAATTTAAGCTTTCTTCCTCCTCTTGTTTCAGTAGTCTATTATGCAAAGTGAATAGACTTAGGGAAAGAATAACCTGACTGGAATTTCTACCTATTATCCTCTACATTGGCCACCTGTGGTTTGTTCACTTTCATGCTCTGTTATGCAGAAAGACTGCAGTACTTGGAGACAATATTATGTTTTTCTTTTTTCATTCCTATTAGTGTTATCTTGTGGGAGTCCTAGAAAGTCCTTTCTATTTCATTTGGTTCCCTAACAGCTTTAATATGATTACAAATCTGACATTCTGTAGTAGGAGCTTTATTTTATGGGGTTAGGGGCATGGTTAGAGTGGAAAAGCCTTTAGGAGGTGAAATACAGTAAGCTAATATTAGCCATTAATATAGTAATCTGAATAATTTTACTGGGCACTGAGATGACGTAGCTGAATATAGCCTGTGGTCTGTTTATGTACAGACTGTGAGTTAAGAATTATTTGCACATGTTTAAATAACTGAAAAAAAATTGTGACACATGAAAGTCATAGGAAATTCAAATCTAGTGGCCATAAATAAAACTGTATTTGACTATCTCCATGGCCATTTTTATATGTGTTATCTCTGGTTGCTTTTGTGCCACAGTGGCAAAATTGAGTAGTTGTGACAGACTATATAGTTTACTAAGTTTAACTATTTCATAAGTAACCCTGACAGAGTGTTCCAACCCTTACCTTAAGCTTTAATAATGTTGGTTGGTTTCTCAATAAGAAAATTAGAAGCTAACGGTTCCAGGGTTGTTCTGGTGGTTCTGTGATGCTAAAGCACCTGGTTGGTGACTCTTTAATTCTCTTGGTGTCCACTTATTGCCTATAATGTCAATAATAGTTATAGGTATTATATTTTTATGTGGGAAGGGAGAGGCTCTCTTTATTTTGGGAAATATTCTCCTGAAACTTTCAAAGATAATTCTTTTTATTTTTTCACTGACTCAGAACGGAGTCATGTGTCTCTACCTAGATGCAAAGGAGGCTGGGATAGTGAGTAGTGGCAAAGGGGAATGCAGTGGTACAATTAGCTTACACCAGACACTGTGTTTCCCTTGGGCTGGCTACACTGGTGCTTGAACATGGCCAGAGCTCTGTCCTTAAAGAAGGAGTTCCTCCACAGGAGTTTCAACAGAGGCAATATCTTGGAGGCTTGTACACTTGGGCATAGTGAGGTAGTTAAGGAATGTGACTCTGGTGCCAGACTGACTGACTGACTGAAACCCCACACTCAACAGTGACTGTGTATCATCAGACAAGTGATTGAAACTCTGACACAGTTTCTTTGGTATGGGAGTTAGAGTTAAGTGCTAGAATGGTTTTCCTTATGTCACTGTTTTCCCAAGAGTGCACCCTGCTTTAATTTTACTCTGAAAAGTAAAAGAGGGGTCCTGTGATGTGACTGCCTGGAAGTTGTGTGCAGTAACCAAACCATCACTGGTTTGGTTTGGTTTGAAGGCAAGGACTGAGTCTTATTTTCATACGTATTCACACACCCATAGTTCTGGGCCAGTTCTTTGCAAATAGCAGAGGTAGAACTATTGTGGAGGTGCAACTAAATAAACTGGAAATGAAAGCCTTTGACGGTGTGGACCACAACAAACTGTGGAAAACTCTGAAAGAGATGGGAATACCAGACCACCTGACCTGCCTCCTGAGAAATCTGTATGCAGGTCAAGAAGCAACAGTTAGAACTGGACATGGATCAAGGGACTGGTTCCAAATTGGGAAAGGATTATGTCAAAGCTGCATATTGTCACCCTAGTTATTTAACTTCTATGCAGAGTACATCATGCAAAATGCCAGGCTAGATGAAGCACAAGCTGGAATTAAGACTGCTGCGAGAAATGTCAGTAACCTCAGATATGCAGATGACACCATTCTTATGGAAGAAAGTAAAGAGGAACTAAAGAGCCTCTTGATGAAAGTGAAAGAAGAGAGTCAAAGAGCTGGCTTAAAACTCAATATTCAAAAAAATGAAGATCATGGCCTCTGGTCCCAACACTTCATGGCAAATAGATAGGGAAACAATGGAAACAGTGACAGACTTTATTTTCTTGGGCTCCCAAATCACTGCAGATGGTGAATGCAGCCATGAAATAAAAAGACAGTTGATCCTTGGAAGAAAAGCCTTGACCAACCTAGACAACATATTAAAAAGCAGAGATATTGCTTTGCCAACAAAGATCCGTCTAGTCAAAGCTATGGTTTTCCCAGCAGTCACGTATGGATGTGAGAATTGGACTATAAAGAAAGTTGAGCACTGAAGAATTGATGCTTTTGAATTGTGGTGTTGGAGACAACACTTGAGCGTCCCTTGGACAGCAAGGAGATCCAACAAATCAATCCTAAAGGAAAGCAGTCCTGAATAGTTATTGGAAGGATTGATCCTGAATCAATCCTTAAGCATCAATTGATGCTGAATTTGGCCACCTGATGGGAAGAACTGACAAGTTGGAAAAGACCGTGATGCTGGGAAAGATTGAAGGCAGGAGGAGAAGGGGATGACAGAGAATGAGATGGTTGGATGGCATCACTGAGTTGATGGACATGAGTTTGAGCAAGCTCCAGGAGTTGGTGATGGACAGAGAAGTCTGGTGTGCTGCAGTCCATGGGGTCTCAAAGAGCTGGACACAACTGACTGAACTGAACTGATCACCTCTAGAGTTTCCATCATCAGCTTCAGTCTTATGACCTCAGAGCCCCCCTAGTGCTCTATCCCATGCCATCTAGTAATACATAATTCCTGGCTGGGGAGGATCTCTATTGGTGTTGTCCAGTATGGTAGTTGTCATAGAGAATTTGCCCTGTGTTTAGGGAAATCAATAATTTTAAATTTTATTTAATTTTAATAAGCTTAAATTTAACAAGTTCCTCATGGCTTTTAGATGCCATATTGATCAGCACAGCTTTGGCATTTCATTTATACTCCAGGAGGCAGACCAAAAGAAAAGGGCAGAGATAAACTCACCTCTTTCCCTCTTAGGTGGTGGTGGTGGTTTAATTGCTAAGTCATGTCTGATTCTTTGTGACTCTACAGACTGTAGCCCACCAGTCTCCTCTGTCATAAGATTTCCCAGGAAAGAAAACTGCAATTGGTTGCCATTTCCTTCTCCAAGAGTTCTTCTTGACCTAGGGATCAAATTTATGCCTCCTGCATTGCAGACAGATTTTTATGAAGTGACCCAACCTTTCAAGAGATTTTCCAAAACTGTCATGCAGCACTTTTGCTTTCATCTTATGTGATGGAAATTAGTCACTGGCCACCTTTAATTACAAGGAGGTCTGGAAACTATATAATGTTTTAAATTTTGTGTGAAATTGCTGTCAGTTAAAAATCAGGGTTCTTTTCTGTTTCTAAATAAGAAGGGGTGAATGGATGTAAGGATTGGCACATATTCTCTGGACAATTCCAAATGCAGTTAATATTTTTCTTAAACATGATTTGTAACAGCTTGGTACTATCACAGAGTCTAGTAGTGGCATAATTTACTTAACTGTTCAACCATTTCAAGTCATTTATTTGCTAGTTTATTTGGCAAGACTTCCTGAGCATGTGTTATGTGCCAGGGATTGTTCTAAGGGCTCAGGCTGTATAGCAGTACACAGGACAGACAAGGTCCTTGCCTACATGGAGTTATATTCTAAGAAGGCGTTTTGTTTTCTGAAGCTGTTGAGAACTCTTAGTGAAGGAGATCTTCTGTATCTGTGTTAGTGCATGTGGCCCCAGTCATGTGGCTAATTAGCATATGAAAATAGGCCTCAGAAACCAAAGAAATGACTTTTTACTATTATTTATTTTAATTAAATTTATATACCCTGAATATTCATTGGAAAGACTGATGCTAAAGCTCCAATATTTTGGCCACCTGGTGCGAAGAGCTGACCCGCTAGAAAAAGACCCTGATGCTGATAAACAGTGAAGACAAAAGGGAAAGGGGCAGCAGAGGATGAGATGGTTAGATGGTTAGACAGCATAGTCGACTCAATGGACATGAATTTGAGCATACTCTGGGAGATGGTGGAGAACATGGGAGCCCGGCATGCTGCAGTTCATGGGGTCTCAAAGAGTCAGACATAACTTCATGACCCAATGACAACGGCAATGTATAGCCTTAAGTGGCTCTTGGCAATAAAATGGACAACTTGGAAGAAATGGACAAATTCTTAGAAAAGTATAACTTTCCAAAACTGAACCAGAAAGAAATAGAAGATCTTAACAGACATATCACAATCACAGAAATCAAAGCTGTAATCAGAAATCTTCCAGCAAACAAAAGCCAAGGACCAGATGGCTTCACAGCTGAATTCTACCAAAATTTTAGAGAAGAGCTAACACCTATCTTACTCAAACTCTTCCAGAAAATTGCAGAAGAAGGCAAACTTCCAAACTCATTCTATGAGGCCACCATCACCCTAATACCAAAACCAGACAAAGATGCCACAAAAAAAGAAAACTACAGGCCAATATCACTGATGAACTTAGATGCAAAAATCCTTAACAAAATTCTAGCAAACAGAATCCAAAAACATATTAAAAAAAAACATACACCATGGCCAAGTGGTCTTTATCTCAGGGATGCAAGGATTCTTTAATATCTGCAAATCAATCAATGTAATACATCACATTGACAATTTGAAAGATAAAAACCATATGATTATCTCAATAGATGCAGAAAAAGCCTTTGACAAAATTCAACACCCATTTATGATTAAAACTCTTCAGAAAGCAGGAATCGAAGGAACATACCTCAACATAATAAAAGCTATATATGACAAACCCACAGCAAGCATTACCCTCAATGGTGAAAAATTGAAAGCATTTCCCCTAAAATCAGGAACAAGACAAGGGTGCCCACTCTCACCATTACTATTCAACATAGTTTTGGAAGTTTTGGCCACAACAATCAGAGCAGAAAAAGAATTAAAAGGAATCCAGATAGGAAAAGAAGAAGTAAAACTCTCACTGTTTGCAAATGACATGATCCTCTACATAGAAAACCCTAAAGACGCTACCAGAAAATTACTAGAACTAATCAACAAATATAGTAAAGTTGCAGGATATAAAATTAACACACATAAATCCCTTTCATTCCTATACACTAACAATGAGAAAACAGAAAGAGAAATTAAGGAAACAATACCATTCACCATTGCAACAAAAAGAATAAAGTACTTAGGAGTATATCTACCTAAAGAAACAAAAGACCTATACATAGAAAACTATAAAACACTGATGAAAGAAATCAAAGAGGACACAAACAGATGGAGAAACATACCATATTCATGGATTGGAAGAATCAATATTGTCAAAATGACTATACTACCCAAAGCAATCTATAGATTCAGTGCAATCCCTATTAAGTTACCAACAGAATTTTTCACAGAACTAGAACAAATAATTTCTCAATTTGTATGGAAATACAAAAAAACCTAGAATAGCCAAAGTAATCTTGAGAAAAAAGAATGGAACTGGAGGAATCAACCTGCCTGACTTCAGACTCTAGTACAAAGCCACAGTCATCAAGACAGCATGGTACTGGCACAAAAACAGGAATATAGATCAATGGAACAGAATAGAAAGCCCAGAGATAAATCCATGTACCTATGCACACCTTATCTTCGACAAAGGAGGCAAGGATATACAATGGAAAAAAGACAACCTCTTTAACAAGTGGGGCTGGGAAAACTGGTCAACCACTTGTAAAAGAATGAAACTAGAACACTTTCTAACATCATACACAAAAATAAACTCAAAATGGATTAAAGTCTAAATGTATGACTAGAAACTATAAAACTCCTAGAGGAGAACATAGGCAAAACACTCTCTGACATAAATCACAGCAGGATCCTCTATGACCCACCTCTAAGAATATTGAAATAAAAGCAAAAATAAACAAATGGGACCTAATGAAATGTAAAAGCTTTTGCACAGCAAAGGAAACTATAAGCAAGGTGAAAAGAATGGACTTTTTAAAGCATGAGACACAGTAACCATTCTCTCTTTGAAACAATAGATATCTTCATTTGCATGACACCATTCTCCCTTGGTTCCTTTCCTAGCACACTGGCTACTCCTCAGTTCCCTTTACTAGCTTCTTCTCATTTCTTCAATTTCTAAGTATCAGCATGCTTGGTTCTCAAACTGCTTCCTATTGGTCTCTAAGGAGATTCTGTTGAGTCTCATTGTTGTAATATCTTTCAGGTGTTTATGTCTCTAAGTGTTAAAGCTCCCAAATGGACGTTTTCCCTGATATTTAATTTATATATACAATTATCTAGTCAACATCTCTACTGGGAATTTTGTAAGGCAACTTCATTTAACATGTCCAAAACTGAGCTCCCAATTTTGCCTGCTCCCTCCCTCTTCTTCAATCATTCCAGCCTCAGCAAGTGGCAACTCTGTTCTGATACTTAAGTCTGTTTGGAGGTTCCTTAATTCTTTCCTCTCTCCCCTTTCAGTCAAAACATTAGCAAATCTTTTAAGCTCTACTTTCAAAACATCCAGACTGATAATTTTCTAAAATCTTCAGTGCTACCATTCTGGCCAATGTCACAATCATCTCTTGACCAGATTATGGTGATGGTCATCTAACTGGTTTCCTTATATCTACCTCTACTATCTCCTTTTCCCTTTTTCTTGATCTCAAGATAGCACACAGATCTTGACTTGAGTTGGTCTTTCCTTACCAATATATAAAAAAATAAAACTAATACTCTGCAGTGTCCATCAATCTTATTAACCTGTTTTATTTTTCTTCATAGGACCTACTATCTGACTTGCATACTTAGTTTTATTTGTTCCTCGTTTGTCTCCATATCCATTAGATCCTGGTGGCATTATGAAGGATGCAACTTCCATGAATCTAAGGATTGTCTGCTCTCGGCCAAAAACTCAGCACCTAGAAAAGTGCTTGGCACATAATAGGATTCAATCCAATTTGTTGAATGAATGTGTGAATAAATGGATGGATGTGCCATTTAAAGAATGTTGCTCACCATCTAGTTCTATAAGGATTGAGTCCTTAGCCACTGCACTTGCTGACCTTCAACACTTGCTGAAAGAAGTTCAGGTCAGAGATCAGGAATGAGGCACCCTGTGCTCTGAGAAAGCTCACAGAATAGGACTTCAGATAGTTAGATATTTTCAAGAGAAAAAAAATATGAATCTATTTTGTTGAAGCTTCCCATGCTTAGAAAAGTGCTAAAATCATTACCTAAGTTATCTGTGCCTCATGACTAATAGTAACCCTCTACTGAGATATGTGCTTGATCAGACGTACCTCTTCTCCAAAGTCACAAATGTATTGACTCCCGTCTCCCCACCTCTTTGGAGCAGTTCCTCAGAGACATCTGAATAGCTGTCTTCCTGACAGTAAGCCCTCCAGTTAAACTGAAACTCACAAATCTAATGTTATGTGTTTTCTTTTGCAGTCAACAGTTTGATGGCATCTGTTTCTGAGAAAATTCTTATTATATTGAATTATTGGTATTACCACTATGATTTCTGATGGAGAGGCTGAGGCATGCGGAGACTAAGTGAATTATACATGAATCCATGAATTTTAGAATTAGAACATATACTGGAAGTTGTCTAGCCCAACTTGGTAATGTCATATAGAAGTGGAAATGTGAGAAGGTAAAAGTGGAGAGGTGAAATGATATGGATTAAGTTAGATAGTTAACCAGTTATTAAATGAGAGCTAGTGCCCAGGTATCCTAGCTTCCTGTTCAGTTCTCTCTCTCTCTCTCTTTCCCCTCCTTTTCTTTTTCAGTAGTCTAGTCTGAAAAAATTTCCTTTTTTTCTTACCTTCAAGTTTCTTCTTTACTATCTCATTATTGTGGACACAATACTTTGGCCTCCTGATGTGAAGAACTGGCTCACATGAAAAGACCCTGATGCTGGAAAGATTGAAGGCAGGAGGAGAGGGGATGACAGAGTATGAGATGTTTGGATGGCATTGCCGATTCAATGGACATGAGTTTGAGAAATCTCCAGGAGACTGTAAAGGACAGGGAAACCTAGCATGTTGAGGTCCATGGGGTCACAAAGAGTCAGGCATGACTGAATGACTGAACTGAATTTATCCTCATTATTAGGTGCAAAAACTTTATAGATATATCTCTCTCAACTAATTGAAACTAATTTTGAAACTTTCCCCAATTCATAGTTTATTTGGCAAAGTTCACCTTAGAGAAAGGAAATTCCATGGGGAAATTGTTCCCTTGATTATATGTGTGGCTTAATTTATTTTAAATAGTTCAAGGATCAAATCAGTTAATCACAACATTTGGACTTTTAGTGGGTGGATAGGTGGTAGGTTTTCTACAATTAAAATCAGACTTTTAAAAATCTCTGGTGCTGCTTATTCTTGGGATGTTATTTCTCAGATATTACAAACCCAAATATCCAACCATATCCAGATCTGAATTGTCTTTATTTTATGTTTTATAGTGATTTATCTTATGTCTATTTTGTCATCTAAAAACATCTGACATCTTGGTGATTTGTTATTGGGGACAAGGACTGATCACTGAATCTAGTAGAAACTACCACCAGTACCTTTGATCAGAGGGCAGCCTAGTGTCATTAAAAGAAGAATGATTTCTGAGTTAGTACTAGCAAATTACTGTGTGTCTTTGGTAATGTAATTAACCTCTTTCAGTCCCTTTCATAAAATATAAAATATATAATTTAGGGGCTCAAAGTAAAGCCTCTAAATTATTTTTTTAACAAAATAATTATTTATTTTTCAACACCGTTCTCAGAGTGGCTTAGGTTATTTTGTCCTGGATTTTGCTCACTGGAGGCCTTCACTGAAAAATCATGTGGGTGGGTAATACTAGTCAAAGTATCTTGCTTGTCAAGGACAAGCATTCCCAGAGAGGAGTTCAGTGCTCCATCTCATTTCATTTTCTGCAAACCAGATCACCTCCTTGAGTAATGACCAATCAAATCCAGCAGAATGGCTAACTTCATGCTGAATTGGAGGCACTGAGTGCATTTGAGCTCTGTCTGATCCAATTTCCTGTTCCAAGGAAGAATGAATCACAGCAGATCTTCTGTCCTAAAGATAGAGGTGTGACTAGAAATAAGACACAGAGTTTCTAAGCAGCCATAGGACACTGGGCAAGCCAATTTCTATCTTTGAGCCACAAGTATGTATTTATAAATTAAGGAGGTTGGGTTTGATGGGTTTTTTGAGGAGGGCTTCATCAATTATATTTATTTATTTACATGGTGGTAAAAATATACAACATACAATTTGATAAATTGAAAGCCTTTACAATTTTGGGATTCTGTAGGATACCATTTGGAAATGACCAGGTAATTTCTTCTTCCATTCATTTTGTTGTGAGAGTTTAATTATATGTATGTATGTATGTATGTATGTATGTGTGTGTATATATATATATATATATATATATATACACACACATATATATACACATACACATACACATATATATGTATATACATATATATACATATACATATATATATGTATATTTACATATATATATATACACACATACATATATATGTATATATGTATTAATACTATGTGTAATATATTTCTTATATTATTGTATTGTATGACTGAAAGTTGGAAAGAGAATAGAACTTGTGTTCTCACAAAAAAGGTAAAAATGATAAATATATGAGATGCTGAATGTGTTAATAATTAGAAGCTGGAAATCCTTTCACAGTGTGTGTGTGTAAGAAATCACCAGCATGTACACTTTAAACATGATGTGATTTTATCAATTAAATCAAATAAGCTGGAAATAAAGGAAAATAGGAAAGAGAGAAAAGTGAGATACTATGACAAAGATGCAATGATGTTACTGAAAATGTAGACTTGAATGGAAGCCAAATGAGAATATCTTGTTGAGAATTAGAAAGAACCCTGGACTAAAGTCAGAAAGCCTGGTTCTGAGCTTGAGACTCCATCACTTTGTCTATGATCCTGAGTAAGTAGCTACTTCTTTGAGCCTTAATTTTCTAATATGTAAATTGTAGATTTATGATATTTAATGCTGAATAGGTACCTATTGGCTAAATAAAGAGCTTGTGGTAAGTGTGTATTGTATAGTGGTTTACACTGTCTAACATACTGTGTTTATGAGATGAATTCATAACAATCAGTGGTTTTTTTTTTTTTTTTTTTTTTTTTATTGCAGGTTTCTCAGTAGGTCTCATCTAACACCCCTGAATATATTCCATGGCAAGTACAAATAATGTGACTGAATTAGTTATCACCGGTCTTTTCCAGGATCCAGATGTGCAGAGAGCATGCATTGTGGTGTTTCTTTCTGTGCTAAAGTGGTGGGCAATGGTCTCATATTTCTCATGGTTAATTTCCATAAGAGTCTGCATTCCCCCATGTACTTTTTCCTTAGTCACCTGTCCCTGGTGGAGATCAGTTACTCATCCACTGTTGTCCCTAAATTCATCACAGGCTTACTTTCCAAGATTAAAACCATGTCCCTGGAGGGCTGTGTGGCTCAGATATTCTTCTTTCTCTTGTTTGGGGTTGCTGAGACCTTCCTGCTCACGGTAAAGGCCTATGACTGCTATGTGGCCATCTGCAAGCCCCTTCACTACACAACCATCATGAGTCGAACTGTGCGCCACCTACTGGTGGCCGGTTCCAGGCTAGGGGGCATAATGCCCTCCAGGGTGCAGATCCCCGACACTGTTCAGTTTCCCTTCTGTGGCCCCAACGTGATTGGCCACTACTTCTGTGCCCTCCATCCCTTATTGAAGCTTTCCTGCACTGACACCCTGTGGAGGGGGTTATTGTGCTGGCCAATAGTGGATTATTGTCTATATTTTCCCTCCTTATCTTGGTTTCCTCCTATGTCTTCACCCTGGTCAACTTGAGGAACCATTCAGTGGAGGGAAGACGCAAAGCCCTCTCCACCTGTGCCTCTCACATCACGGTGGTCATCGTGTTCTTTGGACCCGCCATCTTCCTCTACATGCGGCCCCCCTCCACCTTCACTGAGGACAAACTGGTGGCCATGTGTTATACATCATCTACACACTCAGAAATGCAGAGGAGAAAATCTCCTTGAAGAGGCTGTGACGCAAGAAGGTTAACTCAGTGGTAGAATAACAATGAAAACTTTAAAAACCTGAGCATGCATATGGTGACTAGATAAAAGTTTGATTTTAGTGAACTATGAGGAACAGAGCAAAAGTTCACCTATTCAGGCTTTTTGTTGTATTTTGTAGTTTAGGTGAGGGCTTTATATTTCATAAAATAAATCAGATGCCTTTCATAGCCCTCTATTCTGGAGAAAGTTGAAAATTGAGCTGCATTGCTGTTTTTCTTCATGTGTGATAGTATACAGGGAGTATACAGGATAGTATACAGACTTTAGGGAGAGATCACCTGGATTGAATTCCTACTCTGTCACCTTCTACCTGCGAACCCTGGGTTCATTTGCTTTACTTCTCAGTGTTAACATGCTGTGGTGTGTGGAAAGATTGTGGTACTGGGAGAAAAAAGTTTATATTTTGTTCTTTCCCTTTATCAATGTGCTCTTGTGGGATCCCTAGAAGGCTTTTCTATCAATACTTCATCTTAGGTATAGTTAGGGAGTTTAGGGGAGAAGGAAATGGCAACCCACTTCACTATTCTTGCCTGGAGAATCCAATGGATAGAGGCTCCTGGTGGGCTGTGGTCCATAGTGTTCCAAAGAGTCGGACACAACTGAAGCGACTTAGCGTGCACAGGGAATTTGGGATGGGCATGTACCCAGTGCAATATTTAAAATGGATAATCAACAAGGTATTATTGTATAACACATGGAACTCTGCTCGATGTTATATGGCAGCCTGGATTGAAGGGGCATTTGGGGAAGAATGGATACATGTATATGTGTGGCCCTTCACTGTTTACTGGAAATTATTACAACATGATTTGTTAATCACCTATACCCCAATACAAAATAAAAATTTTAATAATGTTAAAAACTAAAAACCATTGCTAAGAATATAACTATTTCATCTTTTCTAGTAAGTGAAAATATTATTTAAATATCTCCCAACTCTGTGGTGTCTGCACTCAGCACATCTCTCTCATCCTTTCATATATTGTTATAGATGGCTTTTCAAACTAGTAGGTATAGTCTTAATCAGTTAAGTTTGTCAAAGTTCACTTAGCAGGAATCATCTTATCAGCTCTTGACACCTGTATATATAAATCTATCATAGCAGTAAACTTTTCTCTCTGATGTTTTTTATTTTTTCCATTCATTTTTATTAGTTGTAGGCTGATTACTTTACAATATTGTAGTGGTTTTTGTCATACATTGACATGAATCAGCCATGGATTTACATGTATGGAGAGGGAGGTGGGAGGGGGGATCAGGATGGGGAAAACTTGTAAATCTCTGATGTTTTTTAAATGAAAAAAATATGAAGGCAATTTTTAGGAATGTATCTTCTCAAATATCAACCCTTTAAAGTTGTATATTTCCTTAAAAAAATACTTAATTTTAGTTTCCCCCCTTCATTAATCTGAATCCAATGCCTCAAATTCCATAGTAGAAACTTTGTTTCATAGAAGTAGAACATTGTTAGAATGGAAAGGTCTGTGGGAAGTGAAATATAGTAAAGGTATGATTAATCATTCACATGGGCTTCCCAGGTGGCTCAGTGGTAAAGAATCTGCCTGCTAATGCAGGAGACACAGAAGAGGAGGGTTTGATCCCTGGGTTGGGAAGATCCCCTGGAGGAGGAAATGGTAATCTGCTTCTGTTTTTTTTTTGCCTGAATAATCCCATGGACAGAGGAACCTGGTAGGCTATAGTTAATGAATCTGCAGAGTCGGACATGACAGCAACTGAGCAGGCATGCAACAATTCATATCTTTTTGTTTTCAAACTTTTAGTTTTATGTAAGAGTATAGCAGATTAACAATGTTGTGATAGTTTCAGGTGAACAGAAAAGAGACTCAGCCATATATATACAACCATTCATATCTTCATCTGAATAATTTTACAAGACCCTTTCCTTTCTAGACAGTTGTTATCTGCCCACTGACTTATGTGCATGTGTGTGTGTTAGTTACTCAGTCGTGTATAGCTTAAGCCAAACTGTTGCCTGCTTTTGTATGACCTGTGAGCCAAGAAAGGATTTTACATTTTCAAACTGTTAAAAAAATTAAAGTGGAATAGTATTTTGTGATACATAAAAGTCAAATGAAATTTAAGTTTTATTGCCCATAAATAAGTTTTATTGGATTGCAGTCATGCCTCATTATTTTACTCTTTTTCTATCTATGGCAGTTTTTGTCTTGGAGTGGTATGGTTGAGTAGTTATGACAGAGACTGTGTCATCTGCAAAGCTTATATATTTTCTTTTTTATGTATGAAAATATTCTTATATTTATTTATTTAGAAATTAATTTTATTGGAATAATTGCCTTGCAATGGTGTCAGTTTCTGTTGTGCAGCAAAACAAATCAGTCATATGTATACATATGTGCCCTCTTTTTAAGATTTCCTTCTCATTTAGGTCACCACAGATCACCAAGTAGGGTTTCCCATGCTAAATAGTAGGTTCTCACAAGTTGCATATTTCATATAGAGCAGTGTGTATATGTTAATCCCAATCTCCCAATCTGTCCCACCCCTCATTGTCTCTTAGTCACTATAAGTTTGTTCTCTACATTCACAACTCTGCTTGCAAAGCCTATTTATTTTCTGTGTAGCACTTTACTGAAAATGTTTATCAGCCCCTAGCTTAAGCTATAGTAATGTTTATTGTTTACTCAACAAGAAGTTGGAAGGTCAGTGGTCCCAAGGTTGTTTTGTTATTCTTATAATGCCCAAGCATCTGGTTGGTGCCCCCTCAGTTGTCTTGGCTATCCCCTCTTGGCTTCAAGATGTCTAGAGCAGCTGTTGGTATTACATGCTCACATGTAAGAAGGGAGAGGCTTTCATTTTATTTCGGAAAACAGTTCCAAGGACTTCTGCAGAGCAATTCTTATTTTGCTTTTATTAAGCAGAACTAGGTCATAGGTCTATACCTAGATACAAAGGAGCCTGGAAGAGTAAGTAGTGGCATCAATGTAAGAAGGGTAAGCTGACCAATTCACATCTTCATTTTAACTTGCAAAACAACTTTTCTTAAAGTGAAAATTGTGTAGTACTATCCCTAATTTTTAAGGAATCTGTACTTTTCTTATAATGGTGGGGTTTAACATGTCAATGTATGGCAAAAACCACTATAATATTGTAAAGTAATTTGCCTCCAATTAAAATAAATAAATAAATTAAAATAAAAAAGAACTAGGCAAGTGTGTCCATAGTCAATGGGTTAATCTTCACCAGGTTAGAAAATAGCAGGGGCTGTCCTAAGATTGTGGAGGAATAGGACAGGGATACCAATTTATCCCCCACAAATTCATCCAAAGAACATCTGAATGCTGAGCAAATTCCACAAGTCAACTTCTGAATGCTGGCAGAGGACATCAGGCACCCAGAAAGGCAGCCCATTGTTTTCAAAAGGAGGTAGGGAAAAATAAAAGATAAAAAGAGAGACAAAAGAGGTAGGGTTGGAGATGAATCCTGAGAAGGGAGTCTTAAAAAGAGAGAGAAGTTTCCAAACACCACGAAACACTCACCAGTGGGTCTGTGGTGAGCCTTGGAACCTCACATAGCAACATAACCAGGAGGAAAATAAATAAATAATTACCCCCCCCCCCCCCCCCCAGATTATGTGCCTAATGGCAACTCTCAGTGGAGAAGTAGCCCAGACACTCGTATCCACCACTAGCAAGCAGGGGCTGGACAGTGAGGTGCAGGCTTCCTTGCTTAGGGTAAGGACCAGGCATGAATGCCCCAAGGGCAATTTAAGGGAACTAACTTGAGATAGCAACCAAGACTGTGAGATAGCTATCCCACGAAAAGCCCTAACCTAAGACATCACCAGGCCCGCTCAGAGAACAAAGGACTGAGCAGAGCTAGCTGGCTGTGGACCAGTCCATTCCCCTCTGGAGACAGGTGGGTGAGGGCAGCCACAGCCAGAACAGGGCAACTGTGGCTCCTGAGAGGCATCTGATACCAAACTGCAAGCAGGCTTTGTAGCTAACCAAGACTTCTTGGGATTCTAGATGGTTGACATCTGCCAGGAGGGTCACAGCCAGAGATCAGCTCCCAAGAAGAGACACACAGAACACCTGAGAAGGTGCACAGGTTGTACACCCAGAAAACCAAGCGACTGGGATGCCAGAGGTAATAAGCCGCAGCCTCCAACTGGGGGTGACTGCACTCGCCAAGCACCTGGTCACCTGCACTGCTCGGACCTGGGAAGGGCACAAAATGCAGGCCCAACCAAGTTTGCACCTTGGTGGAGTACCCGAGAACCTGAACCTGAGTGGCTTAGACCTGGGAAGTGCGTGCAACCCAGGGCCCACCTCAGACAGTTCCCAGCAGAGGAACCTGGAGACTGAACAGTGTAGACTGGGAAAGCACACACACTGTGAGCAGGGTCAAACCCAGTGTGGCCGAGACACTGTGAGTGCTCCCCACACATGCCAGTGAGATTTGTTTGCAGTGTTCCTCCCTCCCCACAGCAGGACTGAACAAGTGAGCCTAAAAAAGTGACCAGTGAAGAGGCCAGCAAACAGAAGAAGCTAAAATAAACAGAGGCACTGCTTTGGAAGTGACAGGTGCAATAGAATAAAACCCTGCATTAGCACCAACTACATAGGAAGGGCCTATAGACGTTGAGAAATATAAGCCAGATCAAGGAACTATCTGAAAATGAACTGACCCCACACTGTCCAGAACACCAGAGAAAGTCCTAGATATATTTTTACTATTATCATTTTATAAATTTTTATTTTTAAAATTTTTAAGCCCTCTATTACTCCTTTAATTTTAATTTTATAACCTACTATTATTTTGGGGGAAAAAAAAGACCGTATTTTTAAAGCAAACTTCATATATATATATTTTTCATAATTTCTATGAATATGCCTTTTTCTTTAATATTGTGTTTTTGAGAATCTAACCTCTACTCTAGATTTTTAATCTTTGCTTTTTGGTATTTGTTATCAATATTGTACTTTTAAGAACCCAATCTTCACTATCCATTTTTACTTGGGAGCAAGATTACTGGCTGGATAGCTCTCTCTCCCACTTTGGACTCTCCTTTTTCTCCACCATGTCGCCTCTATCTCCCCCCTCCCCCTTCTCTTCTCTACCTAACTCTTTGACTATCTTTATTTGTTCTGGGCTGTGGAGAACACTTAGGGAACTGATTACTGGCTGGATCTGTCTCTCTCCTTTTGATTCCCCCTTTTGTCCTCCTGGCCACCTCTGTCTCCTTCCTCCCTCTTCTCTTCTCTGTGTTACTCCATGAACATCTCTGAGGGGTCCAGACTGTGGAGAGCACATAGGGAAGTGTTTACTGTCTAGCTTGCTCTCTCCCTTTTTGATTCCCCCTCTTCTCCTTCTGGTCACCTCTATCTCCCTCCTCCCTCTCCTCTTCTCCATGTAACTCTGTGCATCTTTCTGGGTGTCCCTCACTGTGGAGAAACTTTTCATAATTAATCTAGATGTTTTATCATTGG
Source organism: Hydropotes inermis (assembly GCA_020226075.1). NCBI lineage: Eukaryota > Metazoa > Chordata > Mammalia > Artiodactyla > Cervidae > Hydropotes > Hydropotes inermis. The sequence continues at coordinate 58,587,830 of CM035289.1, forward strand.
TGCTGTATAGATGAAGAAATCTTGAGGCTACTGTAAGAATAAGACTGAAAACCAGAGGCAGGAGGCTTAAGTCCAAATCCTGAGAATACCAGAGAATACCAGCTCCACCCACCAGAACACCAAAACAAGCTTCCCTAACCAGGAAACCTTGAAAGGTCACCCATCCAACCCCACTCACAGTGAGGAACCTCCACAGTAAAGAGGAACCACAAACTGCCAGAATATGGAAATGCCACCCCAAACACAGCAATATATACAAGACGAAAAGGCAGAGAAATATCCAGCAAGTAAAGGAACAGGATAAATGCCCACCAAACCAAAAAAAAAAAAAAAAAGAGGAAGAGATAGGGAGTCTACCTGATAAAGAATTCTGAATAATGATAGTGAAAATGATCCAAGATCTTGAAAACAAAATGGAGTTACAGATAAATAGCCTAGAGACAAGGATTGAAAAGATGCAAGAAATGTTTAACAAGGACCTAGAAGAAATAAAAAAGAGTCAATATATAACGAATAATGCAATAAATGAGATTGAAAACACTCTGGAGGGAATTAACAGTAGAATAACAGAGGCAGAAGATAGGATAAGTGAGGTAGAAGATAGAATGGTAGAAATAAATGAAACAGAGAGGAAAAAAGAAAAAAAAATGAAAGGAAATGAGCACAACCTCAGAGACCTCTGGGACAATGTTAAACACCCCAACATTCAAATCATAGGAGTACCAAAAGAAGAAGACAAAAAGAAAGACCATGAGAAAATACTTGAAGAGATAATAGTTGAAAACTTCCTTAAAATGGGAAAGGAAGTAATCACCCAAGTCCAAGAAACCCAGAGAGTCCCAAACAGGATAAACCCAAGGAGAAACACCTCAAGACACATATTAATCAAATTAACAAAGATCAAACACAAAGAACAAATATTAAAAGCAGCAAAGGAAAAACAGCACATAACACACAAGGGGATTCCCATAAGGATAACAGCTGATCTTTCAATAGAGACTCTTCAGGCCAGAAGGGAATGGCAGGACATACTTAAAGTGATGAAAGAAAATAACCTACAGCCCAGATGACTGTACCCATCAAGGATCTCATTCAGATATGAAGGAGGAATCAAAAACTTTACAGACAAGCAAAAGCTGAGAGAATTCAGCACCACCAAACCAGCTCTCCAACAAAGGCTAAAGGACCTTCTTTAGACAGGAAACACAGAAAAGGTGTATAAACTCGGACCCAGAACAATAAAATAAATGGCAATGGGATCATACTTATCAATAATTACCTTAAATGTAAATGGGTTGAAGGCCCCAACCAAAAAACAAAGACCGGCTGAATGGATACAAAAACAAGACCCCTATATATGTTGTCTAAAAGAGATCCACCTCAAAGCAAGGGACACATACTGACTGAAAGTGAAGGGCTGGAAGAAGATATCCCATGCAAATAGAGGCCAAAAGAAAGCAGGAGTAGCAATATTCATAACAGATAAAATAGACTTTAAAACAAAGGCTGGATTAGGTGGAGAGGGAGGTGGGAGGGGGGATTGGGATGGGGAATACATGTAGATCCATGGCTGATTCATGTCAATGTATGACAAAAACCACTATAATATTGTAAAGTAATTAGCCTCCAACTAATAAAAAAAAATAAAATAAAAAATAAATAAATAAATAAAATAATAAAGTATATCACAACTTTAAAACCCCCCCAAAATAAAATAAAATAAAACAAAGGCCATGAAAAGAGTCAAAGACGGACGCTACATAGCAATCAGAGGATCAATCCAAGAAGAAAATATAACAATTATAAACATATATGCACCCAACATAGGAACACTGCAATATGTAAGACAAATGCTAAAAAGTGTGAAAGGGGAAATTAACAATAACACAATAATAATGGGAGACTAACCCACTCACACCTATGGATAGATCAACTAAACAGAAAATTAGCAAGGGAGCACAAACTTTAAATGATACAGTATACCAGTTAGACTTAATTGATATTTATAGGACATTTCATACCAAACAATGAATTTCATCTTTTTTCAAGTGCACGTGGAACCTTCTCCAGGATAGATCACATACAGGGCCATAAATCTAGCCTTGGTAAATTAAAAAAAAAAAAATTGAAATAATTCCAAGTATCTTTTCTGACCACAATGCAGTAAGATTAGATGTCAATTACAGGAGAAAAACTATTAAAATTCCAACATATGCAGGTTGAACAACCCACTGCTGAATATCCAACAAATCACAGAAGAAATAAAAATATGCATAGAAATGAATGAAAATCAGAACACAACAACCCAAAACCTATGGGGACACTGTAAAAGCAGTGCTAAGGGGAAGGTTCATAGCAATACAGGTTTACCTCAAGAAACAAGAAAAAAGTCAAATAAATAACCTAACTTTACACCTAAGGAAACTAGAAAAGGAAGAAATGAAGAACCCCTGTGTTAGTAGAAGGAAAACAGTCTTAAAAATTAGGGCAGAAATAAATGCAAAAGAAGCAAAAGAGACCACAGCAGAAATAAACAGAGCCAAAAGCTGGTTCTTTGAGAAGATAAATAAAACTGACAATCATTAGCCAGACTCATCAAGAAACAAAGGGAGAAAATCAAATTGACAACATTAGTAATGAAAATGGAGAGATCACAACAGACAATGTAGAAATACAAGGATCATAAAAGACCACTATCAGCAACTATATGCCAATAAAATGGACAACTTGGAAGAAATGGACAAATTCTTAGAAAAGTACAGCTTTCCAAAACTGAACCAGGAAGAAATAGAAAATCTTAACAGACCCATCACAAGCATGGAGATTGAAGCTGTAATCAGAAAACTTCCAGCAAACAAAAGCCCAGGACCAGACGGCTTCACAGCTGAATTCTACCAAAATTTTAGAGAAGAGCTAACACCTATCCTACTCAAACTAGTCCAGAAAATTTCATAGGAAGGTAAACTTTCAAACTCATTCTATGAGGCCACCATCACCCTAATACCAAAACCTGAAAAAGATGCCACAAAAAAAGAAAACTACAATTGAATATCACTAATGAACACAGATGTGAAAAACCTTAACAAAATCCTAGCAAACAGACTCCAACTTCACATTAAACAGATCATACACCATGAGCAAGTGGGCTTTATCCCAGGGATGCAAGGATTCTTCAATATCTGCAAATCAATCAACTTAATACACCACATTAAAATATTGAAAAATAAAAGTCCTATGATTATCTCAATAGATGCAGAGAAAGCCTTTGACAAAATTCAACATCCATTCATGATAAAAACCCTTCAGAAAGCAGGAATAGAAGGAACATACCTCAACATAATAAAAGCTATAAAAGACAAACCCACAGCAAACATTATCCTCAATGATGAAAAATTGAAAGCATTTCCCTTAAAGTCAGGAACAAGACAAGGGTGCCCACTCTCACCACTACTATTCAACATAGTCTTGGAAGTTTTGGCCACAGCAATCAGAGCAGAAAAAGAAATAAAAGGAATCCAGATTGGAAAAGAAGAATTAAAACTCTCACTGTTTGCAGATGACATGATCCTCTACAAAGAGAACCCTAAAGACTCCAACAGAAAATTACTAAAGCTAATCAAGGACTATAGTAAAGCTGCAGGATATAAAATCAACACACAAAAATTCCTTGCATTCTTATACACTAACAATGAGAAAACAGAAAGAGAAATCAAGGAGACAATTCCATTCACCATTGCAATGAAAAGAATAAAATACTTAGGAATATATCTACCCAAAGAAACAAAAGACTTATATATAGAAAATTATAAAACACTGGTGAAAGAAATCAAAGAGGACACAAATAGATGAAGAAACATACCATGTTTATGGATTGGAAGAATCAATATTGTCAAAATGACTATACTACCCAAAGAAATCTATAGATTCAATGCAATCTCTGTCAAGCTACTAACAGTATTTTTCACAGAACTAGAACCAAGAATTTCACAATTTGTATGGAAATACAAAAAACCTCGAATAGCCAAAGCAATCTTGAGAAAGAAGAATGGAACTGAAGGAATCAACCTGCCTGACTTCAGGCTCTACTACAAAGCCACAGTCATCAAGAAGTATGGTATTGGCACAAAGACAGAAATATAGATCAATGGAATAAAATAGAAAGCCCAGAGATAAATCCATGCACCTATGGACACCTTATCTTCGACAAAGGAGGCAAGAATATACAAGGGAGAAAAGACAATCTCTTTAACAAGTGGTGCTGGTAAAACTGTTCAACTCCTTGTAAAAGAATGAAACTAGAACACTTTCTAACACCATACACAAAAATAAACTCAAAATTGATTAAAGATCTAAACATAAGACAAGAAACCATAAAACTCCTAGAGGAAAACATAGGCACAACACTCTCTGACAAACCACAGCAGGATCCTCTATGACCCGCCTCCCTGAGTAATGCAAATAAAAACAAAATTAAACAAATGTGGCCTAATTAAAATTAAAAACTTTTCACAACAAAGGAAACTATAAGCAAGGTGAAAAGACAGACTTCAGGGTGGGAAAAAATAATAGCAAAGGAAGCAACTGAGAAAGAATTAATCTCAAAAATATACTAGCAACTCCTGCATCTCAATTCCAGAAGAATAAATGACCCAATCAAAATATGGACCAAAAGACTAAAAAGACATTTCTCCTAAGAAGACATACAGATGGCTAAAAAACACATGAAAAGATGCTAAACATCACTCATGATCAGAGAAATGCAAATCAAAGCCACAGTGAGGTTCCATTTCACACCACTCAGAATGGCTGCTATCCAAAAATCTATAAGCAATAAATTCTGGAGAGGGTGTGGAGAAAAGGGAACCCTCTTACACTGTTAGTGGGAATACAAACTAGCACATCCACTATGGAGAACAGCGTGGAAATTTCTTAAAAAACTGGAAATAGATCTGCCATATGACCCAGCAATCCCACTTCTGGGCATACACACTGAGGAAACCAGAATTGAAAGAGACATGTGTACCCCAATGTTCATTGCAGCACTGTTTATAATAGCCAGGGCATGGAAGCAACCTGGATGTCCATCAGCAGACAAATGAATAAGAAAGCCATGGTATATATACACAATGGAATTTTACTCAGCCATTAAAAAGAATACATCTGAATCGGTTCTAATGAGGCTGATGAAACTGGAGCCTATTATACAGAGTGAAGTAAGCCAGAAAGAAAAACACCAATACAGTATACTAACGCATATATATGGAATTTAGAAAGATGATAATGATGACCCTATATGCGAGACAGCAAAAGAAACACAGATGTATAGAACAGTCTTTTGTATTCCGTGGGACAGGGTAAGCGTGGGATGATTTGGGAGAATGGCGTTGAAACATGTATATTATTATATGTGAAATGAATCGGCAGTCCAGGTTCAATGCATGATGGAGGGTTCTCGGGGCTTGTGCACTAGGATGGCCCAGAGGGATGGGATGGGGAGGGAGGTGGGAAGGGGGTTCGCGGTGGGGGATACATGTACACCTGTGGCAGATTCATGTCAATGTATGGTAAAACCAATACAATATTGTAAAGTAAAAAAAAAAAAAAAAGAAGAAGAAAGAAAGAAAAGAAAATAGCATCAACCTTTTCTGAAAATTTTTAACTTTCAGTGAGCAAATAGTCTCACACCACAAATATTTTGACAAATGTATTTTCCTGTAATGCACATTCATAGACTAAGTTGAAAAACTCATCTTCCTTAGACCTATTAAATTGAATCCTTCAGGGGAGAAAATATTTTGACTTACAGCCTTCCATAGAAACTCAGTGATGAGATGTACAGAATAAATGCAGATTTTCTTAAATATTTGGAGCTTTTATTTAATTATTTGCTAATCTTCTTCCTAGTATTTTTAAAAATATAATGGATAGTGAAAAAAATGATAATGGTTAACTCAGACTTTGACACTCTCGAAAGCAATTATTGGGTTGGCCAAAACGTTTGTTTGGGTTTTTTACATGACATCTTATGTTAAAACCTGTAAAATAATTAAAAATATATGATCATAATAGTCTCTTAATCACTAGTTGAAACTTGGCATTTTTGCTTCAACTTTAAATGTGATCAGGCTAAATTAATGACAATTATGTTTAGGACTGGCAGAGAGCACCTTGAGCTTACAAAGTGTAATTATGCCATTGGAAAACTATTCATGGCAGACAATTTAATATAGATGAGGTCAAGCAGAGTAATAAACTCACATGTAGTGTTTTCAAATCAACACCCAGTTTAATACTGATAAATATCAATTTGGAAAAATTTTGTTTCCTTCTGAGAAGAGTGTCTCAATAGCAGTCGTATTGTGAATTTTGCTCAGATATCATTTGTTGTGGTGGTAAGGGGATGTCTTCTGCATTGTAGGATGGTTCTTAGCATCTCTAGCCTCTGCCCAGTAAATGCCAGGAACACCTCCTTCACACACAGGTAGGGAATGCAAAAAAAAAAAAGTCTCCAGATGTTGCCAAATATCCTCTTGGGTACAAAATCTCCCATGGTTGAGAACCACTGTTCTGTAGCCTCACCCTCATCCACCCCAAAAGCCAGGAGAAGTGCTGTCTCTGTTTCTGACATTTGTGGCCCATAATTTCCTGGACCCAACCTCTGACTGTGTGGATCACAGCAAACTTTGGTAAATTCTGAAAGAGATGGGATTACCAGACCACCTGACTTGCTTCTTGAGAAATCTGTATGCAGGTAAAGAAGCAACAGTTAGAACTGGACATGGAACAACAAACTGGTTTCAAATTGGGAAATGAGTATGTCAAGGCTGTCTATTGTCACTCTGCTTATTTAACTTCTATGCAGAGTACATCATGAGAAACGCTGGGCTGGATGAAGCACGATCTGGAATCAAGACTTTGGGAGAAATATACATAACCTCAGGTATGCAGATGATGCCACCCTTAGGGCAGAAAGCAAAGAAGAACTAAAGAGCCTCTTGATGAAAGTGAAAGAGGACAGTGAAAAGGTTGGCTTAAAACTCAACATTCAGCTTGCCCCTCTGGCTTTCGCGCTCTGGTGCCCCATCGGGCCGGGGGCGGGTGCGGAGGGCAGCGTGGAGGACCAGGGCCTGCTGTCTGTTCCTCTCTCCACGCTCTCCTCGGGTGTCTGAGGCGGTGCTGGGAGGTGGCCACCGTCCCTTGTCCCTGGCCTCCCCTCGCCCTTGGCCTTCGTGGTCGCAGAAATCCTGATTCCCTGCTGAGGATCCAAAACGTCCTCCCACCCCTACTTCGAACACTATGGCCCGAAATGTGTTTTCCGCCGCTAACACCAGGAGCATTAAATGTAATACGGTCTTGGTCATCCTGCAAAAGGATGCTTTCCGCAGCCTGTATCAGGCCAGGAATGCCCGTGTTTTCCATAGTCAAGTTCTGTTTATGTGATTCGAATGAATCGTCGTTTCCCTCCTTTGTCTTCTAATCTGCTAGGGTAACTGGAGTCTGAAAAGGGCTGCGTCCAAACAGGTGGTTCGATGATAAGTATAAGTTAAAATGATGTAACGTTATTTCCCACTGCGTTCCCTTAACAGCTCACAACGGAGCGCCTGAAAACCACACCCTGGATGTTGTTTCTTAGACCTTTTAAGGTGTGTTAAACCACAGTGACCATACCTGCTGGGCGTGTTGTGGTCTGTTACAGGAAAGGTGCTGACCCTCTGAATCTCAACCATGCTGTCAGACGGCTTGCAAAGTTTCCTAAGGATTACCAAACGTCATCTGATACGTGCAGGATCATGCCAGCGATTAATAAATGAAAGGCGGTTCTTGGCAACCGCGCCAGCACCCGGACTGCGTCGGCGAGTCGTCGCCACCGGCATCGGTTTAGTGACCCCTCTTGGCGTTGGAACTCAGCTGGTGTGGGACCGGCTTGTCCGGGGAGAGAGTGGAATGGTCCCCCTGATTGGCGAGGAGTATCAGAGCATTCCGTGCAGCGTTGCCACTTATGTGCCAAGAGGTTGTGATGAAGGGCAGTTCAACGAGCAAGACTTTGTGCCCAAGTCAGACACCAAGGCCATGTCGCCTCCCACGGTGATGGCCATCGCGGCCGCTGAGTTAGCCTTAAAAGATGCGGGCTGGCACCCTCAATCAGAAGCTGACCGGGCAGCCACAGGTGTCGCAATCGGCATGGGAATGGTTCCTCTGGAGGTGATTTCCGAAACCGCTTTGGCGTTTCAGACCAAAGGTTACAGTAAAGTCAGCCCATTCTTCATCCCTAAGATTCTGGTCAACATGGCAGCAGGCCAGGTCAGCATCCGCCATAAGCTCAAGGGCCCCAACCACGCGGTCTCCACGGCCTGCACCAGCGGGGCTCACGCGGTGGGAGACGCGTTCAGGTTCGTAGCCCACGGGGATGTGGACGTGATGGTGGCCGGGGGCGCCGATTCTTGCATCAGCCCCCTGTCCCTTGCTGGGTTCGCCAGGGCCTGCGCTCTGAGCACAAACGCGGACCCGGAGTCCGCCTGTCGGCCGTTTCACCCGCGGAGGGACGGGTTTGTAATGGGAGAAGGCGCGGCCGTGCTGGTCCTGGAGGAACACGGGCATGCGCTCCGCAGAGGGGCCCGGGTCTACCCGAGATCGCGGGCTACGGGCTCTCCGGGGATGCCGGCCACATAACCGCCCCAGACCCTGGAGGAGAGGGTGCCTTCAGATGCATGGCCGCTGCTGTAAAAGATGCGGGCATCCAACCTGAGGAGGTAACCTACATCAACGCACATGCTACTTCCACGCCTCTGGGAGACGCTGCTGAAAACAAAGCCATCAAACAGCTTTTCAAAGACCACGCACACGCCCTTGCCGTCTTCTCCACCAAGGGAGCCACGGGGCACCTCCTGGGGGCTGCCGGGGCAGCCGAGGCCGCCTTTACCGCCCTGGCTTGTTATCATTGGAAACTGCCGCCTACTCTAAACCTGGACTGCACAGAGCCGCAGTTTGATCTCAATTACGTGCCACTCAAGGCACAGGAATGGAAAGCTGAGAAAAGACAGATTGCACTGACCAATTCCTTCGGTTTCGGCGGTACTAATGCAACACTTTGTATTGCTGGCATGTAGGACAAATCACTTGTAATTAAATATTGATGTTTTTAACCGTTATAAACTGCACTGAGAAATAATACATTTACATAAGTGTGTATTTTTGTATAACAATAAAAAAAAAACCCAACATTCATAAAGCTAATATTATGGCATCTAGTTGCATCACTTCATGCAAATAGATGGGGAAATAACGGAAACAGTTAAAGGTTTTATTTTGGGGGACTACAAAATCACTACAGATGGTGACTGCAGCCATGAATTTAAAAGATGCTTGCTCCTTGGAAGAAAAGCTATGGCCAACCTAGACAGCAGAGACATTACTTTATAAACAGAGGTCTGTTTAGTCAAAGCTATGGTTTTTCCATATGTATGGATGTGAGAGTTGGACCATAAAGAAGGCTAAGTGCCAGAGAATTGATGCTTTTGAACTGTGGTGTTGGAGAAGACTCTTGAGAGTCTCTTGGACAGCAAGAAGATCCAACCAGTCAATCCTAAATGAAATCAGTCCTGAATATTCATTGGAAGGACTGATGTTGAAGCTGAAACTCCAATACTTCGGCTACCTGATGCGAAAAACCAACTCATTGGAAAATACCCTGATGCTGGGAAAGATTGAAGGAAGGAGGAGAAGGGGACAACAGAGGATTAGACTGTTGGATGGCATTACTGACACGATGGGCATAAATTTGAGTAAGCTCCAGCAGTTAGTGATGGACAGGGAAGCCTGGCATGCTGCAGTCCATGGGGTTGCAAAGTATCAGACATAACTGAAAGATTGAACTAAACTGATCCTTGGGATGGTGTCATTTCATGTAGAACCATGACTGAGTTCATGATAAGCAAGAGCTGGATCTAATTGCCCTTAGAACAGCATAGGGCCCCATAGCCTAAGTGCTCTGTGACCACTGGGTGAAATAAATTTGATATATTCCCTGTTGATTTCTGAAGTTATGTTACCTATAAGAAAGTTTGAGAGGTTGGTACCCAGGTTCTTCTTCCCATTAGGTAGGTGCCTGGTTAGGAAGGGGAAAGACATGGCTCTCTGGGGACCAATCTCCTCTCATTTGATCATCATATACACCTTCCACCTCCAGTATCTCTCAGCAGAGTGAACTCAAAGCTTAGCTGACAGAATTCTTATTTCTCTATGGAACATCTCATAGGCAAGTCTACTGTGTTCTTGTTTTTAATCAGGTGGAATAGACTCAATGGCTTAGTCTCAGCATTCCTAAGGTTGCATGGAGAGCAGATCCTCCATCTGGCAATGCCTAAAATGTATGAGCTCTGGCACACAACTGGGCTTTAATGCTTGGAGATTGAAAACTGGATGTGCTCAGAGCACTATTGACCTCTCTGGGATCAGAACAGATAAAAGGAACAGTAGTGAGACAGCAAAGGCACAGAAACAGTAGGGTGAGTTTTGTTTTGTGAGCATGTGATAATTATAATTTCACTTTGAAAGTAAAGAGAATGGTACCAGAAAGCCTGTGGTATTTCACAAAGTGCTCTCACATTGGTCTAGTTTTTGCCTGAAATAAGCACTGTGCTAGACATGGGATTCAGGGATGGAAAGATGTGGTCTTGGTTCTTGGTGACCTTTGTTCTTTCAGTATTTTCTGAACTTCTGTGGTGTACCAAATACTGTGCTAAGAAGGCTAGGATGATCTATATGCACTGTTCCTACATCTTATGTACATTCACTGAGTATAATTTTGTGCAGGTGCTTCAGTTAGCACTGGAGATAGAGTGGTAGCAAGAAATAATCTCTGCTCTAGAAAGTTCAGTTTGGTGGGCCAGATACATAGAACAAATACAATTCAATGTGTAAAGTGCTGTGTTTCCAAAATGTCCTAGAAGAAGAGAGTCACTGACTGTAATGGCCTACGGATTGCAAAGATGGATTTCCTACTTCTGAGAACACTTTTAGGTTGCAGAGTCTGAATGGTAGCATTTTAGATATGTAAGCGACTATTATATAATTCAGCTGCTAAAGGAAGAAGTCTTTTGTGTTATTTCAGATCACACACACAAATTACTGCCTCCTGGTGGTTATGTCATGGCTAAAACACACAAGGTGACAGAATTTATTTCCTTGCGACTTGCTTCCAATCCAGAGGTGCAGAAAGTTTGCTTTGTGGTATTTATGCTCCTGTATATAGCCATTGTCCTGGGGAATTTCCTCATTGTCCTCACTGTCATAACAAGCAGAAGCCTTGGTTCCCCCATGTACTTCTTCCTGAGCTACCTGTCCTTTGTGGAGATCTGCTACGCCTTGACTACAATGCTCAAACTCATCTCAGGTCAGCTGGCTGAAAGGAAAGCCATATCTCTGTGGGGCTGCATGACACAGATTTCCTTTCTCCACTTATTTGCTGGCACTGAGATTTTCCTGCTCACTGTGATGGCCTGTGACCACTACGTGGCCATCTGCAAGCCCCTCAACTATCATAAACCAGCAGGTGTGTGCCTTCCTGGTGGGAGCAGCATGGATATGGGGATTAGTGCATTCCTTGGCCCAAATCCTTCTCATCTTTCGTTTGCCCTCTGTGGCCCCGATGTGATTGACCACTATTTCTGTGATGTGCTTCCCCTCATGAAACTTACCTGCTCTGACACCTTCCTCATTGGTCTTCTGATTGTTGCCAATGGAGAGACCCTGTCTCTGATCAGCTTCCTCTTAGCCTCCTATGTGATCATCTTGCTCCATGTGAGGACTCGAAGCTCTGAGGGTCGGTGCAAGGCCCTGTCCACCTGTGGGTCCTACATCATTGTGGTCACCTTGTTCTTTGGCCCGTGCGTCTTCATCTATCTGGGACTTTCTACCACCCTGTCTGTGGACAAGATGGAGGCTGTGTTCTACACGGTGATCACCCCACTCTTCAACCCTGTCATCTACCCTCTGAGAAACACTGAAGTGAAGAAGGCCACAAAGAAGTTGTGGATCAGGACAATGAAACTAGAAGAGAAATAGAGATTGAGTCTTGGAATTAATATCCATCACCACACATAGTTACATATATTAATCTTGTGGAAATACACTTTTTTTTTTGATTGTGCCACATGGCTTGTGGGATATTAGTTCCTGGACCAGGGACTGAACTCACATCCTCAGAAGGAAAACTAGAAGCCCTAACTATAGGACAGCCAGGACATTCCTCTTATTTTGTTAAATTATAGCCAGCAACTCTGTGCCTTTTGATTGGAGAATTCAATTCATTTATCCTATAATAATCATTGAAATGTAAAGACTTGCTATTCCTATTTGACTATTTTCTGTTGGTTTTGCATTGATAGTTGATCCCTTTTGCTGCCTACAATTTTGAATTGGTGACCTTGCATGGTGCTATGCTCTGATTTCCTTGCCTTTATCTTTTGTGAATCTACTGTTGGTTGGGCTTGTGGTTTAGGAAACCACAAGCTTACCTAAAACATAGTGACACAATCTACTTTATACTGATACTGACAGCAACTTAATTCAATTGCATACATTCTATTCTCTTATATCCCCTACATGTTTTTAATGTTACAATATGCCTCTTCTTATGTTGTATATTCTTTCATAAATTATAGTTGTTATGGCTATTTTGATACTCTTTTTTTTACTTTTATGCTATAGCTAAGTAGTTAGCACACCATCTAACATAGTATTACATTTTCAGAATTTGACTATACATTTTCTTTATTCAGTGTGTGGTATAGGAAACAACGGAAGATTTTATATTCTTGGGCTCTAAAATCACTGCAGACAGTGACTGCCACCATGAAATTACAAGATGCTTGCTCCTTGGAAAAAAACCGATGACAAATCTAGACAGCATATTAAAAAATGGAGACATCACTTTGCCCACATAGGTCCGTATAGTCAAAGCTATGGTTTTTCCAGTAGTCATGTATGGATGTGAGTTGGACCATAAAGAAGGCTGAGCACCAAAAAACTGATGCTTTTGAATTTTGCTGGGGAAGATTCTTGAGAGTCCCTTGGACTGCAAGGAGGTCAAACCAGTCAACCCTAAAGGAAATCAATCCTGAATATTCATTGGAAGGACTGATGCTGAAGCTGGAGCTCCAATACTTTGGCCACATGATGTGAAGAACTGCCTCATTGGAAAAGACCTTGACGCTGAAAAAGATTGAGGGAAGGAGGGAAAAATGGGTGACAGAGGATGAGATGGTTGGATGGCATTACCAATTCAATGAGCATAAGTTTGAGCAAATTCTGGGAGTTACTGAAGGATGATGAAGCTTGGCCTGCTGCAGTCCATGGTGTCACTTAGAGTCAGACAAGATTAGTGACTGAACAACAATAATTTCCATGTATTTTCATGTTACTAGTCAATGTTTATTTATTTTAGCTTCAAGAAATTTCAGCACTCCTTGTAAGGTAGGTCTGTTGTTTAGACATTAAGTTGTGTCTGACTCTTGTGACCACAAGGACTGTAGTCCACCAGGCTCCTCTCTCCATAGGATTTCCCAGGCAAGAATACTGAAGTGGGTTGCCATTTCCTTCTCCAGAGAATCTTCCTGAACCAGGAATTGAACTTGCATCTCCTCCTGGACAGGTGGTTTCTTTACCACTGAGCCTCCTGAGAAGCCTCAATGTAGGTCTAATGGTATTGAAGTTCCTTAACAGTTTCTCTGAATGTCTTTTTTTTCCTGCTTTAATTCTGAATGACAGCTTTTATTTATAGAGTATTTTGTGTCAGCAATTTATTTCTTTCAATAATTTATGAATATAATTTCAGTCTTTCCAAGTCTCTAAGGTTTCTGCTGAGAAATCTGCTTTTAATCTAGTGGAGGTTCCTTTGCAGGCTTCAAACTTCTTCCCACTTCTGCTTTAAAGATTCTCTCTTTGTATTTGACTTTTAAAATTTTATTATAATGTATCTTGATAAGACCATTTTTAATTAATATAATGAATACTCTTTTACCTTCATGACTTGATTGCCCAGATCTCTCCCTGTGTTTGGAGAGTCCGCTGTAATTTTTTAAAAATAAACTGCCTGACCCCTTCTCTTCTGTCTCTTCTCCTCTGGAATGACAATGATTTTTATATCCTTTAGATGGTTTCCCATAGATCACATAGGATTTCTTCATTCTTTTTTATTAATAATTTTCTATTCAGTATTGTTATTTCAATGTTTCTCTTCTATGTCTATTGATTCTTTTCTTCAATTTGATCTGTTGATGATGCTCTCTATTGTATTTTCTATCCATTGAATACTTCAGAAATTTAGCTCCAGAATTTGTTTGCTTCTTTTGTATGATCTATAATGTTAGTCAATTTTCTCTTTGAACTGTCTGGCTACTTATTTTTGCAGCTCATTGAATTTCCTTAAAAAGGATTTTGGATTCTTACTGAGGGAGTCTATAATTCAATGAGTAGGAACATAATCTCTTTAATAAATCTAGGAATCCAAAATTTCTCTGGTTCCCCACTAGTCATTAAATTCCCAGTTTAACACTCTGGAAGTTGTGAGAGAGAAACAAGCCTCTTGAGTAGTGTCCTGCAGAGCTGGTGACGCCACATGTTTACTCACCAGGTCTTCTTTCCCTCATGGGAAATTATGGCAACTTAGGTTACCATTATGGTATGCCACCTTGGGGGAGGTAAGATGCTGGCAAAGTCAAGATGTTCATTCTTCACACCCTAATGCATTCAAAATTACATATATATATATAAATTATATATATTTAATCATATATATATAATTATATATATGTTTAATATATATTTTATATAATATAAATATATATTTATATAAATATATATTTATATATAATATATATTATATAAATATAATATATACAATAAAATATGATAATGAATAATATATAAA